>JAGDQP010006380.1:34711-72650 GCA_022664845.1 Lepisma saccharinum | reverse complement strand
CTGTCACAATCAGGAACTCCTACGAACTGAGGGGACACTACTTCAGGAGCACGTTCTCCCTCCACCAAACCCACAATATTTGAGCATTTTACATTTCACAGAGTTCAATCGATGTAGTCCCTTTCACATCGATTTATTAACTGCTTTCGCAAATCACTTGTACCTTTCGCCTAAGAACGTGTACACCGCACCAACCTTTCTCTGTAAAGTTGCTTCTCTTTTACGCTTTTGGTTTGCAAGTTTACTGTAAGCTGCTCCACTTAGCTTTGCTCGCTTCATGTTGCTGGATAAAAACAATCTATTAAATCTCAAACGCACTAGCAACTAATGCAATATCCATCAACTTAATGCACCAAAGAATACAGTAAGACAAAAGCTAGTATTGACTTAGAAATTTCTGTAGTTATTTACTGCATCGCAAAAATACCCGTCTGGGCATGACAGAAGTAGACGAGTAGATTAGCAATACTGTTCAAACAACCACTTTTGTCGCACAAGCGAAAGCTCACTCACTAATCAGCAGTCTGAAAAATGACCAACATTATTTTCTTCGTTCTGCCTTTCCTTTTTTATGTGTTTTTTAAAGACTGGCATTGTAACAATCACGCAGAAACCTGAATATCCCAACTAACTGTAAACGATGCATATTGTCGGCGTCTTTCTTTCGTTCAATACTTTAAATTGTTATAAAAAATGTGCCTTTTAAA
The DNA here is from genome assembly GCA_022664845.1 of Lepisma saccharinum. NCBI lineage: Eukaryota > Metazoa > Arthropoda > Insecta > Zygentoma > Lepismatidae > Lepisma > Lepisma saccharinum. The sequence continues at coordinate 71,943 of JAGDQP010006380.1, read as the reverse complement.
AAGTTTTGTAGGAAAGGTTTCGAGATAAGGCCTTTAATGTGTAATTTTTATGATAAAGAACAGAGTTGCAAACTATGAATATTTCGACAGGAAAATTCCTTCATATTAATCAAAAAGCATTTCCGGCGACTATTGTCGATATTCTGGGGGAAAGACTTGCCGCCTCCAGGCACGTGGCTAGTGAGCCTATTTGGTAATCCGCCACTGATTTTGCACACATTAAGTTCATATTTTGCTGAAGTTCACATTATTCAGAGCACGTTTTCAGGTCCCTTTTGGTACATTTACCACTACTAAGTAAACTTTTTGTGCATGAGTTGGGTAAAATTGGAACAGTGAAATTCACATTAATTTCACGGAAAGTCCATGTATTATGCATTAAAAGCATGGTAAAATTGGAACACATTGTGAATTTCTTTCCGGACATATTGTGCACTTTAATTGTACTTTGATTTTCAGTGTATAAGTTTTCACAGCAAGCCTTCCGTTATAAGCACTGCCAAGGTCAGTGTTTTAGTGAGAAGATGCTTTGTTATGGCTCGTGCTACTGACCTAAATGGCCGGAAAAATCCTAAAATTTGAATACATTCTCTAACAAAGGAAACGAAAGCAAGCTACATCTGAATGTTTTTATGGATTGTTTACCAAAAGCGAGAGGATTCGTACACACGCAGAAGTGTTGGAAGAAAGAAAACTATTTCTGAAGATGAGTTCACTGCATATTTGCTAACATCACTCCAAATCCTTACTGTTAAGCTCAACTACAATAGCAAAATGCTATGGTCAACATCTGTGCTTGCAAACACACACACAAAAGATGAGGCTAAAAGCCTGATATGCCCAAAGTTATAGATTAATATAAAGTAAGGATCTCCAACAAAAGATGGCACTATCTCCGTATATGTCTAATGTATGAGGTGTATTATTTTTAAGTAAGTACCGTTTTGAAATTCGGTCGCTGTAGCGCTGCGGTCCGCATTCTGTGCATGCGTTCTGTGAATACTGTCTGTAAGCCATAGACGCCATTACGGAAACATTCGACCCTGTTTACGTTTGTTTGTGAGTATTTAAAATGCCTCCCCGATTGAGAATCCCATCGACTGTGAAATACGCGGTGTGATTCGTTTTCTTAGTTCTAAAGGCGTGAAAGCGGCTGAAATTCATCGTCAGATCAGTGAAGTGTATGGAGAAAACATTATGAGCGATGGAATGGTATGGAAATGGGTTAGAGTTTTTAAAGATGGCCGCACGAATGTTCATGATGAGGAACGAACTTTCTGTCATTACTGAAGATTTGATGCAGAAAGTTACGAAAAAGTGAAAGAAAACAGAAGCTTTACGATTTCGTCGTTATCTGATGCGTTTCCTTAAGTTTCAAGAAGTGTTGTCTATGAAACTGTAACCGAACGCTTAAATTATCGAAAGTTGTGCTTACGCTGGGTACCGATAATCTTGACATGTTCACAGAACCAAACGTTTAGCCAGTGCGTTGACTTTCCTTGAGCAGTACAGTGAGGAGGTGATGATTTTGTAGGCCCAATTGTCAGAGGCGACGAAGCATGGGTGGCTTACGTTACACCGGAATCGAAACAGCAATCCATGGAATGGTAGCATTCAACACCACCCAAGAAAGTGAAGTTCAAGCAAACAACTTCAATCAGAAAACTCATGTGTACTGTCTTTCGGGACAGGAAGGGGGTGTTGCTTGTGGTTTTTTTTACCTCGTGGTGACACAATAAATTCAACGACGTATTGTGACACCTTGATAAAACTGCGCTGTGCAATCCAAAACAAAAGGCGTGGCATACTGAGTAAGTAGATCGTTTTGTTTCATGACAATGCCCGTCCACACGTGGCTAATCAAACTCAAGATCTCATCGCGTCATTTCACTGGGAATAACTTATCATCTTCCGTACAGTCCCGATCTAGCGCCCAGTGATTATAACATGTTCCTGTATTTAAAGAAGTATCTGGGTGGTCAGCGCTACGACGACGATGATCAGGTCAAAACAGCTGTGTTGTAGTGGTTGTCAAATCAGGCGGCAGACTTCTATGAGGATGGGATTCAAAATCTGGTTGTACGATACGATAAGTGCCTTAATATTGGTGGAAATGATGTGGAAAAGGCTTTCATGTAAAAATAAAATTGTTCAGAAAAGTCTACTTTTTTTAATTTCAAAACGGTACTTACTTAAAAAAGACACGTCGTATTTTTATCGTTGCACGAAATTTCAATGCTGCTCGTACAAATTCAAGCCTAGAGAGTTGTAACTTTCAGAAAAGAGAGTTCATAACCAATTCAAGAGTTCGGTCAATACCGATTTTTTTTATTTTCGTTTTTCTTCATTGTTAAAATCGCTTGATTGTGGTTGTGAATATCAAAACCTATAACAATGAAGCTATTTCAACAATGAACATAAAAGAATGTAAAAAATTGGCACGGATAGAACTCTTGAATTGGTTATGAACTTTCTTTCCTGGAAGTTTGATAGACTTGAATTTGTACATTGAAATTTCGTGCAACGAGAAAAATACATTCGATATATACGGAGATAGTGTTTTCATCCTTTGTTGGAGATCTTTGTTTTTGCTTTATATTAACCTTAATGAAACATAATACCCGAAAATTTGGCAATTATCTTTCACAAAGGAGTGCGAAGAACGAAATCGGGTACTTACCACGTTAGTGGCATGGAAAATGGTAAAGGAAAGGGTGTGGATGCTATTCCAATTGTATTGATAAAAAGTGTTGGGAAGAGAGGAAAATGTTGTGACTCTGTAACGAAAATTTATGATTCAGGGGAGTTTTAGAAATAGTATTGATCCCATTAGAGGAGAAAAATCCAAGAGGACATGAAGATTACCGAACTATCAGCGAGACGCGACGGATATTAAACATAAAATTATATGTCAGACTGAATGCAGAAATTGAGGGGGAGCAGTTTGAATTTCGCAGAGGGAAAGGAACAAGGGATGTTCTTGGATTACTAAGAACAATAAGAGAGAAATAGATAGAGGAGAGTAAGGAACTATCAGTAGCATTTGCTGATTTGGAAAAGGCAATTCGATTGAATCAAGTAAAAAACCTTAATGCAAGTATTGAAACTTTTATCTAAATTAGAGAATAAGGGTTAAAGTAGAGGACGATTTATCAAAACTTACAGCAGTATAGGTCGAGGAGTGAGACAGGGATGGTGGCCCAATCCTCAATGCTTCCTTTCCTTCCTTTTGCTGAGGAACCAAAGGAGTCAAGTGAAGGAACCCTCGGAAGGACGGTTCTGAGAAAGCATTTTGGACGCTGTACACTTTGCGAATATAGATACATCTTTGGAAAAGCACAAGTAGGTTAATTAGAAACGCAAACAACTGCGCAGTTGTACTCGTTTTCCAAGATGCTTTGCTCGCGTGAGCTTTCGCCTCTATTCCGCTCGAGGGGTACTGTATTGTAATGATTTACATAATCATATTCAAGCACGCCCGTTAGGGGGTAATGGGACGGACAAAAAAAAACCGCCCTCATTTCACTAATATGGCACAAAATGAGGGCGGTATTTGTATGGGCGCTGTCCTTACTACCCCTTAAAATCACAATATGGGCGCTCTTGGTCATATTCCTTATTTATTCATTACTAATCAGTACCGACCAGTGAGCAGGTCTTTCATTACAATTGCAATTCTTCCCGTTCTTATCTTTGAAAGACTTTCCAGGGAAGAGCTACAAATAAATGTTTCAGTGGTGAGTTGTATTATTATCTTGATAAATCAGCGAAAAGGTTTCAAAGCGTTCAAAATCCAGTGCAAAAGAAGTGATATTATAGAAATTATAAATAACGTCATGCGTGCAACAAATTGCTGTAATATTTTCAAGGTAACTATTTGAAATCAATTTTGTGACATTTTCTATTCCTTAATGGAACAATTTATATAGTGTGTTAAGTAAGTACTATGAGCCAGAAGAATCGTCCTGAATATCCGCGTTTCACATATCCTGTGTTAATGGCGGAATATAGCTGCAAGAGGCATTATTAATGTACTTGTACATAAGATGGATACTGCTCACCGTTGTTCCGTGGCTAGGCTAATGAAATTCTGTAAAGCACGAAACGACCGTAGTTAAGTTGGTAGAGCGCAGGAATCCGCCAGTACTTTAAGTTTGGGATGTGTGTAAAGTCAGGAAGCGGTCATGCACGGTTTCTGTCGATTTTTGAGCGTATAAATTTTAATGTTTAGAGTATTCTCGAAAATTTGTGGTGAATCCCCCACATGGGGTCTGCCAGAATCACTGGTAGAGCGTTGGATTTGCATTATGGAGGTTCTAGGTTCGATACCGGCAACCGATCATCCTGACAGGATTTTCCAGGGATTTTCTTCAGTCACATCAGGCAAATGCTGGATTGTGCCTTCAACTAAGTCTCTTATTGACTCCTTCGCATCCTGACTGAGGTTTTCCAAAGTTTTTGCCTCAGTCACACCAATCGAATGCCAGGATGATACGTTTAATTTAGGCCCTGGCAGACACCTACCCGCACCCTTTCCTCTCCCCTAACCCAGCCTGAGTCTTAGATACCTGAAAGTCATAAATAAAGTTGTTGAAAAGAATTTCCCAAATACCACGAAAGAATAAACAAAGAAATGATCGACTAACTCTACTGATACAATGGAAGGACATCGGGAGATAAGATGCTAATTACGCGAGATTTTTTTTCCAACACCACCGGTTTTCACGCGAGACCACTTCCTCGTGTTTACACTCGATTGCTTTCTTCATCCGTCAATTCATAGGTTGCCCTAGTTTCCAAATGAAACAATTGAACGCTACACAGATGGATGCCGCGAACAAGGCCGCGAAGGATGGACCCGATGTATCCTTCGCTAAAGGAAGCATAAAGGTCATAAGGAAAGGATAAGACGTTATATGGACAGTCCTTAAGATGGACGACCTTCGGGTAGAAAAGGAAACAGGAGACGAAGTGTGCGTTTAGGAAATGCCCGTTGTCTCACTCCGGCAAGTACCCAGAAATTGGTTTTGGGGGTCCGAGGTCTGTATAGGTGTGAAATTTACGTAAAACGCATATAATTTTGCCAAATTGATACTAATTTCACAAAAAGAATTTTTTAGGGGACGGACCCCTTAAGTATCATCATCAAGGGTGAAATCGATCAAGGTGAGGTGAGTAGGATAGTGAACATTTCTATAACATTTTTTTTACCCTCGGGCTACGACCCGGATTTAGGCCCGGTTCCTGTTGGCCTACATTTCCGGGCTTTTGACGGTATATTTCAGTAATCTGACCTCCTTGTACTATTCTACATACTGCAGCTAACCTCCTTTTGGAGATCTATCGAACCGGCTTTTAAGCCCGACCTACTTTACGAGTTCCATGTAACTTGATATTCTTTTACTGGTCTCAAACCTCTTTTGAAGGCGTAAAGGAAGTATTTTTCATTTTAGTTATTTCTCTATGCACGTAACATAAGTTTCCATTTCATATCTTTTTGATGTTCGTGCTACGGTCTAGAGACCCGATAGACTGAATAGAGATGAAGATAGAATGAATTATCACTGCCTATGGTCCGAGTTCGTTCGCGTGACTGGATTGCGTAACCTGTGATCGAATCTACAAGGGCCCTGAAGTGTTTACAATAGAGCAGCTCCGTGATATGTTACATTACCTGGTCCGCACTATACATAACATTACACTCTTTTAATTTATGTGTACGAAGTTACACATGGGTAATTAACAAAGGCTAAGTTGCTTGCGTAAGGGATAAATGTATCCCTATTATTTAGGATATATCCTAAAGTTTATAAACTTTATTTTGGGACCCCAGGTTCCGCCAGCTATTAAGACATATCTACGTCATTCCCTTCCAAATAATTTAAACTGACACTTCTATAAAACCTAATGACAACCAGAAACTTATGAAATAGTATGAAAAACTATGTCCCATTATTATTTCGTTAAATACGCACTCTAGTTTATCAACAGATAAACTATATGAATGCTTTGTATGGATGGCGCGTATTTATGCTTCAAAGTCATGGAATACTGTGTCGAAAGAACAAAAACAGGTTAGAGAAACGTAACGTGAGATATTTTTATTACACGCTATGCACACTGCCTTTAACACTCCAACGTATTTTCCACTCTTTCACTCTCATTTCATAATTTGAAACTGTTTTATTTGCGTTTCAACTCTTCCACGCGCGTTGGAAACATTACATTTCTCCTGTAAATTTTACACATTTTGCGCCCCAAAGTAAAATTTGCCCATTATTTCTAATGAAACTAATCTAAAATCAGTTATGTATACCGTGGGCCACAAATCACCGTAAGTCATAACAAGTGGTTTCCACGAACGATTGCATTTTTTCGCGGAAATTTGTCGAACTATTAAGAAACGTTGATTAACGTTTAAAAAAAACTAAAACACACACATATTTAATGTCTTCAAATCAACACATTACTTTCTTCTTCTTCAAATATGGCTTCTAGCCGCAGAAACGGTGGATACGTTACATCCAAGCGTACACTAGATGTGCCATCGATACACACCCTTCATTACGCCCTACGCCGCTCAATTCGGATAACAAAAACGGCGCATCAAACGGTACAATGGCACAATCAATGGTGCAAAATGGTGGATTCGGATGGACCTTTACAAAGAAAATTGAGAAGCTTGTTTACAAACGCTCCACGTTACTTTTTAAATTGTTTTTCTGTTTTTATATAAGATACACATTTCTGATTTGAGTTTCAAGTAAATGTTACATTAAACCCTTGATGTTAATCGGATAAAATAGTTTATCGTTCAAACTGGCAACAAAATCAATCCAGGAGCATGCACCGTCCGGGAATCGATTCAGTGACGGTGGATATCCGTCAATCGCGCGTCACGCAACAACGGCAGCTATCCGCAGGTTGATCTACGTCGGCTATCCGACATTCGCGGCCGCTGTAACAACGGCGATCATCCGTCAATTTCCGTCGATGGACCGACGGCGGATATAAGTCATTTGTTGTCGTTGGAACTACGGCAGCTATCCGCCGATGAACCGATCGTGGATATGCATCAATCGCTTGCATTAGAACGATGGCGGACATCCTCGAATGGCCACTGATGGACGGATTGTGGATATCCGACACTATCGGCCCTATAACAACGGTAACTGTTCGCCGGTGGACGGACCATCGGTGGATATCTGACTCTGGCCGCCACTGTAATGACCGTTGGTATCTACTAACGTCCGCTGGTGTCCCGATGGTGGAGGAGGCAAATTGCTCATGGGGACATTTTGTTTGTCGTTCGTATTGCTTCTCTTCAACCGTCTTCTTAACAAATGAATGTGTCAGTAACGGCGCGGTATACACTGCTAATGTCCGCTGTTCCCCCGACAATAACAAATCACAACCTCCGTAACGGCGGGAAGGAGTTGGCGGCCCGCATGCTATTTTCCGCTCGGGTGCGATCCCGCCGTCGGACCGCTCGAGTGCATCGCATAATAGCCGCTATACCGGCAAACGACGAGCCCACGACAACAAACCGCCAGCACATATCTGCACAAGCGGTTATCACTCTGTACCCGACGGCGGGCCGAGAGCAACGGCGGCAAATTGTGAATGGGAGCATCTTGGTGTTATATTTAGCATATGATTGAAGCATTTCTTAATGCGGAGTTTAAAGGTAATTTAGAACAGACAGAACTTATAGATGAAAAGAAATATATTTGTTTTAAAAATGAATCTGTGTTTAATACTTTACAGCAGGAAGGTTTTCCTTTTGTAACTTAATTTTTATTAACTACAAATATTGCACTAGCAACATTCGAGCACTGAAGTCTAATTTTTACTGACGCCAACTTTGATTCAGCACTGAACAGGTACGGAAGTTTGAATGAATACTGTTACCGATTATCGTGGGTTATTATTTTCTTCAAAGAGTTTCACCGTCAGCAGTGGTTAAGTTTATGCTATTGATTTCACATTCAGAAGTTGTGAAAGATGTAAAATCTTCACGTCTGAATCTAAATAAATAAAGATAGTTTAAGATATTTATGCTAACTTAAGTTTAATATAATCTTGAAAACTTTTCATGTACTTTATTTTAGCTGTCCCTTGAGATCACCTAGGGTTTTTGAACATAATCTACCTTTCAATAATGATCCATAGATGGGAGAGAGAAACAAAATTTCAGTAGGCCTATATTTTTAGTCTTTGATATAAGATGATATTTATTAATTCATCATTTTTTTCGGAAAAATAATATATTATACGTAATGATGCATGCTGCTGCTGCTGCCGGTACCGCTGGATATTTAATGAACTTAAAAATATATATAATTAGGCTGTGAGAACCTATATAAATTATTAATTAACTGTATCAGAATACTAAAATCTTCTTTCTTTTATAAAGAACATAACTTTGAATATGTTAAAGTTCCCTCACCATCTCATAGAAAGAGAAATACACACCCCTGAGCAGACCTTTTTCTTAATATAATATATAAATTCCTCAGCCTCTCGTTCTGGAAGAAAATTAAATGTCATCCCTGACATAAAATAGTTTTGAAAATTTTAATATGCTTATTTTTTTTTACCTATCTGTCACACATGAAGAAAACATAAACGAGTTTACTAATCGCTGTAAAAATGTTTCCTGAAAAAACTTAAACTTCCTCATTAAGAAAAATGTATACATATATAATGAATAAAAGGAAAATGTTCTAATATGGATAAGAGCAGTTTGTGGAGCGAAATATTAGTATTTTAATTTATAAAAGTCAATTATAAATGCGTGGTGTTACTGTTTACATCAAAGCAACGGGTGCGCGATAACTGCGTCAGCGGCAATGGGCTGTGCGGCAACGAGTACGGTGACAGTGGCAACGCATACGGTTATAATGTTTGGCGACATTAGTGGCAGTGGTGCTAACAGCGGTGCTGGCAGCAGCAGCAGCATGCATCATTTACGTACAATATATTATTTTCCGGGGAAAATGATGAATTAATAAATATCATCTTATATCAAAGACTAAAAATATAAGTCTACTGAAATTTTTCTTTCTCTCTCTCATCTATGGATCATTATTGAAAGGTAGATTATGTTCAAAAACTTTAGGTGATCTCAAGGGAAAGCTAAAAGTAAAGAACGAAAAGTTTTCAAGATTATATTAAGCTTAAGTTAGCATAAAGATCTTAAACTATCTTTATTTATTTAGATTCAGACGTGAAGAATTTACATGATATATTGATGAGTAAGAAAATTCTTCTTCTCAGTGAATAGTCTGAATTATATTTAGATGGGAGCTGTCTAGTTAGTAAGAATTTTTCCATTATATTAAGGTTTTCGTCAAAACAAGTAAAGAGTAGCAGGAAATCGGAATTATTATTATTTTTACCTGGAATCAGCATGATGGTCAACATCAATTTATTTATTTATAGCCTTTTCACATCTTATGAAGTAAACAATAACAGAGAAGAATCCTTTTTGTCATATAAAAATTTAATAAACGAGCATAGCTCAGTTGCTTAACATTTACAAGGTCCTTCGCTAGCTATTCAAACTTCAATTCTTTCATACTATTCTTACACGAATGGTAATAATGAACTAGCTTCTATCATCCTTTCCCCCTCGCCTTGGGTCTGAAATACTTAAAGGTTAATAATAGTAATAATAATAATAATAATAGATTCAAAATGAAACTAAAATTTATTTATGATCTTTCATAATCTTTAGTATGGACTAGTTAAAATAAATTCGAAAAGAGTTATCTTAATTCTAGAATTTCTCCGAGCCTCTGGTATTGAACATAGCACATTCAAAAGAGACGACAGCCAACTAAACTATGACCTCGTCCTCTCTTCTTCATTGTTAAGTATCTATCTGGACTACAAAGGTCGCTTTATTATAAAATTATCATCAATCAGGACCCTAGAAAATTCTCTTTTAAAAGATATATATATAATTCCGTGGATAGTATTAGAAGGGAAATAGATGTTCCTGAGATAGAATATATTAGTAAATGTCCGTTACTATGTCACCTCTATACTATTTAACTTTTTTTTTCTATAGCCGGTGAGCAAAGCCAAATATTTAAGATTATGTTTTTCTACTTTAAGGTTTTTCTTAATTGTGTTTTTACAGCCCTTTGAATTAATTTTCGCCTGAAAATCCGAATGAAAAAACTATTTTAACTCTTGAATAATTTACTCTTGAAGAATCTATTAATCATTTCTTACTATTTTTAACATGCTTTAGCAGTGTAGTGTTGTCAGCTAGAGCACCATCTCATAGTAAAGGCAAACATTCAAGATGTCTATCTCTAAAACTTGCTGATGTCATCCATTTTCAGCCGCCTCAGAATGGTGATGGTGATGCTGATTCCCCTCACCATGATATTTTGATTCCAATTATATTCCCCTAGTCTTTATATATTCCTCTACTAACTGTAAATCAGCAGTATTGATTATTTGTAAATCAGCAGTATTGTAAATCAGCAGCAGTCCGTAGTTTACCTCCGAAATATTTTACCCCAAAAGAATCCATAAACCATGTGTTACTATTTTTAACATGCTTTAGCAATGTAGAATTATGAGCTCTATCATCTCATAGTGAAGACAGACATTTAAAATGTACATTTCTGAGCCCAGCAATTCAAAGGTGCTGAGCAGCTTCTCCAGCTAGCTGTATGTATGTGTGAGCGATCGACTTGCATGTAATAACAACACTTGCTAAAATAGATGCATAACAGATAAGTTCATTACAGACTTTACCTGGGTTTTCCCACCCTTCGAGCACGCGTGGTTTATCAGGTAAATAAGTGAGTAGTTAGAACCGATTAAGGGGGTTTTACGGAATGTACAGCAATGTATATTCTGATTTTCCCCCTCTTTCAAGCAAACTCTTCTCGCACTATCCTGTCTTCTTGTTTCACCTTTCTTCTTTCTTCCCTTATACACGAACCGATACCCGGTAAATATATTCGTCAAGATAGAAACCGTAGCATCCACACCCGCGCCATAACCTGTAGTTGCATGACTGCATGTAGGAGGATCGCAGTAGTCAGTGGATGGCGGCTCACTCACTTGCCGTTTTTGGAGGGGTCATGTTATTTTAGTATTTCTGTTCTGTTCTTGTTAATGTCATTCATCTTCAGCCTCAGAGTGGTAATGGTAATGCTGCTACCCTTTACCATGATATTTTTTATTCTCACCCTCTACTCTTTCTAAATTCCTATACTTACTAAAAACATCAGTACTGGTTCTTGACTAGCCCATAGATTACCTATAAAATATTTTACCCCAAAAGAATCCACTAATTAAAAGTTCGGTTACAATATACTTCAGCCTATAGTTTTCTTAGATATAAGTTCATTTCAGAGGCTATTATCAAGCTGATTTGATTTTTTAAAAATTTTTATATATAGGTTTTAGGCATCTAAGTCTCAGGTCAGGATAGTGGAGGATGAAGGATACGGGAAGGTGTTCGTTAGGGTCTAAGGTAAAGGTTCCATTAAGACATTTTGCCTGATCTAACTAAAAAAAAAAAGGCTTGGAAATCCCTCCGTCAAAATAGTCACCCGCTAAAATTAAAATCACGAGATCCCAAATGCTACGTCAATGCTCCTAAATGCTATGGTAGCCCAATGTGTCAAGCTGATAGATGATTAAAAAAAAAGTCAATTTATCATATGGAGATTCTTTATTCAGTGAGGAAAATTCCAACATAATGCGTTTGACATTAAATAACTCTCGAGCTGGGCCAAAAATGCATAAGGTTCATAAACAGAAATCAATAAACATTAAGTAGGATTCATCTTACATAAGTAGGAAACATTAAGTATTAAACCCAGATTCATTTCACTTTCAAACAAATATATTCCTGTTCATCTATAAGTTCTGTCTGTTCTAAATTACCTTTAAACTCCGCATAAAGAAATGTTTCAATCATATGCAAAATATAACACCACGAGGCAGTAGCTCAGCTGATGGAAAGTTGGCTTCGCATTCGGAAGCTTCTGGGTTTCATCCAGTGGGTGATTATCCTGAGAGCTGTTTTTTCAGTCATGCCAGCTAGTGCCGGGATGGTACGTTCAAACTATGCACTGAATATTCCTTCCTACATTCTTCCCTGACCTGAAACAGAAATGTTTAAAGGCCATAAATGCAATTCAATTTAATTTAATGTGGTGCCTGTTCAGTATTGATATACCAGAATCGAATATCTATTAAGTAATATGTTAATCTTTTAATAGGAAACAAGCATACACATCCCACCAGATTTGTCAATACTTCTGTTATAGTGAGAAGAATTCCTTACATTTGCATAAGACGTTTTAAATATTTATGAACTGATGACAGCTTTCCCTTAAATCCAATACGTATACGCATGACATCCCTCAGAGATCTTAGCACAGACATGGGACGGTAGACCTTGTAAATTAAAAGAAGTTAAGACAACTTGGTTAGCAGTGTGAACTAGAACTTGCATGCCTGTCTAATTCGAAGTGTACGAAGCAATGAGTTAACTATGGTGTTAGTTAATCGACTTTTTTTTTTAAGAAAAACAAAAAGACTTTTCACATATTTAGTTCAAGCCTGAATGGGATACGTAGAGGATCAGGAAGATGTCTATCATCGCCTTTTCTTAAGGTATCTACCATGGCTTTTTCTGAAGGTATCATTCCAAAAATCATCTGGTAAAACTGAGGAAAATCTTGGAAACGCTCAGTCAGTATGGTTGGCCATGGGAGTAACAGTCCATTTTCAATTAGAAGTCTGTGAGGTTACTGTCTAGACCACGAGGACTGGATACTTAAACTTACAAGAATATTGTATAGCCCTAGTAAATATTGTATTTATATATGAAGACGATATAACTGTATAGATCATATTTACATACTTCACTAAAATAGAAATAAATAAACAGTTTATATTCTATTCAGATAGAGTTTTCAGCTTCTAATCACTTTTTGATTTTTTTATATTACTTCCTTTAGTATAGTTATATCACTCGCTATTCTGCTTGTTAGATATCCTCTCATGATTAAGTCTAAACAGTAATGCAACAATACCTTTATTCAATGACTTTTCTAAATTATACTGTACTCATTTCGAAAACTCATTGGAGGTGTTGTCTCTCCTGGTAATAACAACCTTAAACGAAAGAAATGGAAACATTCAAGTCCTCTATTTTATTAGCATTTCCTTCATAAAGTGATTGAACAATAGTTATAAAAAATGATATACTCAGAATGATCGAACAGATAAGGTTAGAATCCATTTCTAATTCAAAGGCAAGCTTTTTAGTAATATAATTCCTGACATTTCTGTTAACAATACCTTGTCAAGGTTTTCCCTCTTCAGTTTATTTATTACACTGCCGACAATCAAGTAATCTATAAAGGATACCTTGTGCTTTACATATTTTAAATACTTTAATTACAAAGACAAGACTTCGATTTCCGTCATATTTCTGTTTAAATCAGATACTTTCTTCATTAAAGTTTTTAGTTATGATTTATGACATTTAGACTTCTCAGACTCATGTCTGGATTATCATAGCAATTCGAGTATGAATTTACGTACAGAATTAGAAGGAATAGAGACCTATGTTTTAACAAATGTCACCAAGTATAGTTTCAGTCCAGCGTCGCAAACCGTCGAAAGCAATATCATTCACAGAAAATTGCTGTTGAAACTGGAACAATGCTCTAGATTGTGGATATATGGGTTTCCAAGCCTTTAGAAAACATAATCCCATATTCAAGCCAGAAATGTGTGGAAGAAATAGAAATTCAGGATTCTGCGTGTATTGTCTCAATTATGGTTAATGATAATGTACTGGAAACTCATCAATATTATATTAAATCTGTAGTGGAAATGATTAGATTTAGTCATACATAAATTAGCTTCCCGTGGGGACTACGCCGATGAAGAATACACTAAGTGGTATAGCGCTCACCTCTGGTGCTAGGTTGGTTCGATCCCTGCTCCTGTCATGTGAACTTTGAGGTGAACAATCACCGTTTGCGTGGGTTTCCTCGGGCTGCTCCCGTCTCCCCCCACTTTCTTCATATAACCAATTCATCTCATCACCATCCATCCGGCCTGAGCCAAAGTTGCCTAAAGGCCATAAAAATTAAATTCATATTCAAACAATCATAGAGAAAATATCTCGATTGTTGTCAGACATATGAAAGATGCCTTTGCTTGACGTAGGTCTAATATCAGCGAGAAACTTTATGCCGAAACTTTACGGTATCTACAATACAATTACGTAATGATAACGGCATTAATCAATTTAATATACCATAATCAATTTCATATTCAATGATATGATGGTGCTAGTATTATGAGTGGTGTAAAAGGATGTGTAGCTGCACAGTGCACAGGTACGTCAAAAGTCGAGAAGAAAATATTGCATGTACTCTCTTTCAGTTGCCTCTTTCATCGGGATTGCTGAAGGCAATTTCGGATATACACTTCTTATAAAATATTTTTTTAGTAGTGTGTTCCATGATACAAAGTTTCTTCCATCCTAGTAAAATTGCATCTATATGTTAAAGACAGTCTATTGTTCGTCTTTTGGGTCATCGGTAGTCGGGATAAGTTCAGATTACAACTGTAACATTTTAAAATTGTGTAGAAATATTACGAGTTCTATAAGTCATACCAAAGAGCAAGATATTCGGAGAAGAAGAGTCCAGAAGACATTGCAAAAAGAGTGAAAAACAAAATCAGTCATGCGTTCTTTACAATTTCTTTCCTATCTTATTTTATGCAAAACGTATTGGGGCTTCTACATCCAGTTGATCCAACGTTGGAGACTCTTAAATCTAGTCTAACTCGGAGAACACACGGACTGATACCATGGAAAGCATATCTTTCTGTAACAGCCTAGTTGCTGTTCCATTTTTATTTTTTTAGTCTACGTTCTGTTTCCTTTCTGTGTGTTCTCTTTAGCCCATTCTCTTTGGTTGGTTTTAGTATCGTTTTGAGCGTGTTTCGTTTTAAGTTTTTGGCTTGGGTTTTAATCGTTATCCATCCAGGTTTTCGTTAGTCACGCAGCATTGACTTGGATTTGGTGATTGTTTTTGATTGGACCCTAGTCAATGCTTCGTTCTTTGTTTTTGCTGATTGGTGTGAATCAGCCTTCTTCTCCGTTTGCTGGGAGAACTGCTCTCCCACACCATGTTAGTTCAGTTTCAATTTTAATGACTAGAAGAATGGATGTATGGACTTTCCGTCATCTGTACTTCCTAAGCCCTAACAACGAGTGGTAAATATAAACGCAAAATTTTGTAAATATTCCGATTATATTTAGACTGATTTCGTCCATACCGGAAAATATATTAAATCATAGTAAGAAGAATAAAAACCGATACAAGTGTTACCGAGACTTTTCAGCATCATTATTTCGAAATTTTCACCGCATTAAAATTATTTTGGTTTTGAGATTATTTGTCAAAATGTACAGTATGGGGCCGCTATTAACCGAATTCTTACATTACAAGTATCGGATCGTTAGATTCCAATAATCATATGCCAAATTTTAAGTCTCCAGTTTCAATATTCGAAATTCCCGGTTAGCAATGTTGACAGCTACGGCATATTTCCTTTACTTAGTCAAATTAGCGACATGTCTGTTCGACTATCTTTACGTACCGTTTTTAATGTTAATAGTAAATTTAATTATTCGACATTGTTAGTTAATCTTGGTTTCAACTCCAGCCACTATTCTCCGATATAAAGTCATATTTTATAATATTATTTTGCATTTTTCAAGATTTGTTCAGAACGTAATTTGTGTAATGTAGTAATCATCTGTAGTAAACTTGATTCTTTCTATACGATGTATTTTGGACAATAACTTCATGCTTGTAAGTAATAATGTGATAAAATTTTCTAAATTAAACAACAATGTTTTCGGAATAATTTGTGAAAATATCAGCAAGATTTATTAATTATTATTGAAATTATGGACATTTATATTTGACAAACTAACTCAGTTCTGCTTAATTAATTCAATGTATACCAGATAGACGATTCAAATTTGTTTGTTTCTTCAACTCCACAGTAATTCTGTTCAGATTCTTATGAGATTATCATATCCGAAAGCGTGCAATATGTAAGTTCAGTGTAATAAATTGGGATTCTGAAATTTTTATATTTCTTCGAACAATCTTGAGTTTCTGTTCAGTGAACGTAGTATAGAAACCTCTCAGTTAACCAGGTACAAATTAAGGCATTAGTTGATAATCCTCATACAGTGTATGGTAACATTTATGATGTGCAGTGAGTTATTTAATGTTTGACATGATATTCATTGGAATTTAGCTACGAATCGTTACGTGAAGTTTGACAGCAATTCATACTAAATTATTTCTGTGTTTCGGTAAACCTATCGTTTTGAGTGATGCGTTTTTAATTAGATTAGGTTGGTTCATAAATCCGTAGGCCAGTGGTAGGATTCTTTCGCCAGCTGAGATGTGATAACTTGGGAAAGGAACTATATAGTGAATTTCTGTTTATTTCTGCGTTGACATATGAAGTGACTCCAGCATGTGATTTGTGTGAATAGATATTATTTGCAATTTTGAGTTATGACACGACTTTTAGGTTGAGTTGCGACCGTCATTCGTTGGTGTTCGTCGTCTTTATTTCAGGAATTGCGATTCCAGACTGCAGGTGTGGGCCCTACTAAGGTAAAGGTAAGACATGGTCTTTTGCCACCCTGTAGACTTCGAAGTGAGTAAAGACATAGTATGAGTCACATATGAATTGATATGCGTATGTTCGTTTGAGATTACTCCCAAGATTTGCGTTTTCTTTCTTAATCTATCGCTAATCTGAACCAGCTGGTATTTCAGAGTATGAACCGGCGATCTAATTAAAAAGACTGGAGGTGACGCCTTACCGGTATTTCCTCCCTCGTTCTAAATTATTGGTTTTCACATCGATCATAAGGATCTGGAATCCTCTTTCCCAGATATTCTTAAATCTGGAAAGCATTTCTGCGCCGCTCGTCTGGGGTGTAGAAAATGTTTGGAGCTAGAGGTTAGGTTAGATGCGTTGCGTGGGTACTCTAGGCTCCTGGCGACCCTATTTGCATTCCTGGATTGTTTTGGTGTTGCAGTTTTGACTTCACCTTGCCAGGAAGTGTATGTGTGATCTCTTTTGGAATCTTGGGTTGGGGTCATTTCATTTCTATATATTTTCTGAAAGCGTGAGCGAAGTCAACTACTATCGATATATTTTCGATAGTACTACTCAAACTCCAGATTTTAACTACTGTGGAATGCAACTTGTTATAATGGCAGCGGTATAGTGTAGTCATTTTAAGCCATTTTTTTATTGTGTAAAATAACTCATAAAAGCATGAAACTTGTAATACATATAGTATTTGGTCACCCAAGTAACATCCTAGAAGTCCCAAAAAGTCAAACTTGTGCTAGAGCCGCCATATTGGAAAATGGCGGCCAAAATTAAGTTTTTCTCAATTTTGGCGGAAATTAATCATGTTACTTACTTATTCTACGACGTACGGAACTCGCAAATTCATCGTCAAAGTGACAAATGTTCGCCATCAAATTCTATCTCGAGCAAGATCAAGTCAATTTGCATCACAAACACCTACTTCTCAAAGATCCCTTCTAATATTATCCTCGCAACATCGCCTCGGTATTTCCAAAGGTCACCTTCCCTCCGGCTTACCAACCAAAATGGAATATAATCTTCGTTTCTTCCCCATCCGAGCTACATGGCCTGCTCACCTTAGTCGTCAATATTTCATTATTCTTACAACATCGGATGAGTCCGTGAAGTTGTTCATTATGCAGTCTCCTCCTTCCTCAGTCAACTCGTCCCGTTTCGGTCTGTATATCTTTCTCAACACCTGATTTTCAAACACTCGTAAGCTATGGTCATCTGTTAGGGTCGTATTCCAACTTTCGCAACCGTAAAGTATTACCGGCAGAATAACCGTTCTGTATATTTTCAGTTTCAACTTTCTCGATATTAATCGCGAGGTTAGGAGTTTTTAGACTAGTAGAAACATGCGTTGCGCGATGTTAAGCGACTTTTATTTCTTCCGTGACCTCGTTTTTACTTGTTATATATGCTCCCAAGTATTTTCTCTATGACCTCATTCCTAATTAATATGTATCTATTTCCTTCATTCTCAGTATTTCGGCTTGTTTCCACGTATTTTGTTTTCTCTCACATCGAAAAAAAGAAGTTTCAAATGAAATTTGTTCAGCATGGAATTATGAATCTTTGTTTGTAATTACCTTTTCTCATTTGACTAATCCTAAAGACACAAAATGACATCAAACAAAAACGACTTTTTTCTTTTTTTCAGAAGCCAAAATCTTTAGTTCTGTTTAAAAAATCTTAAAAGCATGAAATTTGGTATATAGAAAGCTTTCGGCCACGCAAGTAATATATGAAAAGTCTCCAAAAATCAAAGTTGTGCTACGGCGGCCATCTTGGAAAATGGCGGCCACTTTTTTAAATGTTCGAGGAAACTAAGCGTCACATCCAAAAGAGATTTAAATAAAGTTTGTTTAGCATAAAATTATCTTTTAAGCATTTGATCAAACTCATTTCCTCACACTAATGCTCTGTTGAAGTTTCTAAATGCAATATTTTCTGCTCCGAAAACAGTACTTTTGTACATAACCTTCTGGTATTTTTTTTAAAACAGATTAAAATTTAAGTGAGGGTTACTTGCAATTTGATATTTTATTCTTAGTGCCTACTTTTTGTGTACTGATGTTATCATTTATGTTATTTCTTCACAGAAAAATTGTGTAATCGATTTAGGAAAAACTTTTGCCAGCAGTTTGTGTTGTTCGCATTAATTTCTATCTTCATTATTTAAAAAATGCTAATTAAAATAGAATTTCATAACAATCAGTTTAGCTTTTGAAGATTTTGAACTGATCTGAAGATTTTGGCTACTAAAAAAAAGATCGTTTCCGTTTGACGTCATTTTTGTAAAATTCGGATTGTTCACATAAAAAGAAAGGTAATTACAAATAAGATTCAAAATTTCATGCTGAACAAACTTAATTTGAAACTGTTTTCGATCTGATGCTTAGTTTCCCCGAAAATGAAAAAAAAACAAAACAAAAATCACTGAATTTCGGTCGCTATTTTCCAATATGGCGGCTGTAACAACAGTTTGATTTTTGCGGACTTTTAGTATATCACTGATGTGGCCAAATAATATGTATACCAAGTTTCATGGATTTAAGATTTTTTTTTACCAAATTTTCACAAATGATTACATTAATACAGGAACTTTACTGAACTGAAAACTGTTTAGTATAGTCCAGCTCATTTCGGTCGTTTGTAACAATTATTATTGATCATGTTCAGTTGGAGTTTTCGTTTTAACGCGCATTCTTTTTTATTTTCTATATTATTAAACATTTGCAATTGCTAATTAATGCCAGCTTAATTGGTGTTATTTCGAATGTGAACACTATTTGCAATTGGTAGAGAACAAAAATAAAACATTCCAACGTAGCTAGGATTTTTTTTAATCTGGTAGTTTTTGGATTCGAACCTATGCGCATCAAAAGTACGATAACCAAGTATTAGAAACCCTTCGATCATAAGGGCTACGCTAAATAGTCTTCTGCCATTATAGCAAGTTTATGAAGCTTTTTTTTTCTGCATTTAACAGAAGTTTAAAATGCGGAGTTAATTTTGTTAGTAGACGAATTCACTCACTTTTAGAAAATATATAGAAAGATACACTTCCCATAGTTTCATTCGAAATATACATGGGTTTTGCCGCGTCGTTATAATAATATAACACCAGGGTGTCCCATAAGTTTCCCTCCACGCATCATGTAGGACAGAAAAATGTAATGGAGCAGTGGAGAAGATACTTTATTCTGCAAAATATAAACCATTGCGCTCTATAGTGGATAACCATCTTAATGCCAAATCGCGAATACCCTGTGTATACCACTCTTTGGACTTTGTTGTCGAAAACCATTTGTATTCCACGCCGCACATCATCCTAATTGGCGAATGTTTTAAGCCAAGGAAGTGCCCCATTGAACGGAACAAGTGGTAATCGGAAGGTGCTAAGTCCGGACTGTACGCAGGATGTGGTAGCAGTTACGGAATTTTTCTTGGGTCACACGAGACCTGCTGCACCAACAGACGTTTGCGGTTGATCAAATGGGGGTATTTTTGTGATACAGCTTGATACATGCGTTCCAGTTGCTCACAGTACAGCTCAGCGTTTACAGCACGACCATGAGGAACAAGTTCGCAGTGCACAGAACGTTAGAAATTCCACCATACCAAGCATCACTTTGTGTTCATACCGTCCTTATTTCACCACGGGTGCTGCGTCCTGGCCTCGGTCCAACCATTGATTACTGATGTCTGGATTCCAATAATAAACCCATTTTTCATCTGACGTCACAATTCGTTTAATAAAACGCTGATCCATTGGATTGTTCAACAGTTCCTTGCACACTTCCATTCTGTGTTGTGCCTGCTCAGGAGTGAGATCATGCGGGACAACTCGACATCGTCTGTACACCTTGCCAACTGCTGCCAATTTTCTGTGTAGATTTGATTTTGAAGAACCGAATTCGGCAGCCAACCTACAGGTGCTGATGCTTGGATTCGCCTCCACAGTTTCGTGTACAGCCTCCGTGTTGATGGTTGGGGGGTCACACTGAACGTTCTTTATCTGACAAGTCATAGTCACCCGCTTTGAATTTTAGGAACCACACGTTTGGTGTGTCGTAACTCACTGTACGTTCCACTTTCGCCGCACAGATGTTTTGTGCTGCTACACGAGGTGTGTGTCCCAGTTGAAACTCATACAGCCGGAGCTCACGAATCAGTGTTTTCTTTGCTCCATATTTCACATCAGAAGGAAAGCTGCAATGTGAAGTAAAGCGACCATTAATTGATATCTACCAGGGTACAGATTCCTCCTTACAGTGGTATATCGGATACTGTGTTGCAGTTACTCACTACTCTGTGCAGAGGTGCTCAAAGTTCATGTTGTCATATGGCGGAAAACTTATGGGACACCCTGGCAATAATTCACTGCCATATTCAATCCTCTACTGGATGAGGTCTCTCCCGTAGAGAGGAGTTTGTCTACTGCTCCCACGCTTATCAGACGTGTTGGAAAAGGAGAGCCGAAGTTCGCAACTGTGATCGCCACTGTCTTTTATTTACAGTACCTCCCAAATTGCATCACGATGCTGGGTGGGCACCGTTCCAGACCCTCTCGCTTTGGAAAAAATCTCTTGGCAGAGCCGCGAATTGAACCCGGAATCCCACGAACAGCAATCAGCAATGCTAATTACTAGACCAGCGGGGCAGTCCGCGTAGTTATATATATTGTTGCCCCTCCTGTAAAGTTGTTTGCCCGTCCTTAAATCTAGTTCTGGTTACAGGCCTGACATTCACACTTACAATCACAGACATTCACAAATGTTCGATGTGAGGTCCGTTTGTGACGCGGCAGATGTAAAGACGATAATCAAGTTCTTGCGAAACCCGCAAGAGCATTGCGTCAAGTATCTGCTGCATTATGGTTCCTGTTTACCAATTTTATCCGGAAATGTCTCTGAACAGTGATTACCGAAAATGTTCTAACGTATTCGAGTACATAGTACATGTACATCTCTGGCTGATGCCACCATTTTTCACACAAGTGCTTCTACTGTGTAATTGGGAAAATGACGTGGTCAGCGTTGCCAAATAAAACTTGGAGAGGTTACCATTTATGTCACATCGGTATTTCCACAATATAAATTCATTGCAGCAGTCATAAACAACGTTTCTTCTTGCACCATTTATTTTGAATCACCCACTAGGAAGTATTGTAAGTGAGGATTTGAAATGTAATAATAATAATAAAAAAAAGCGATGACGAAACACGCGTTCACTAAGAAGAATCATTTCTGCGAAACTATGATGAAAGAGTTGACGAAGAGATGGATTATATTTTTTGTGTGGAAGGAACAGAAACGTGGACTCTACGAAAGAGTGGAGAGAGAGAATTGGATGCCTTTGGAACGTGGACATGGAGAAGAATAAAGATATAGCTGGATGCAGAAGATGCGATGAGAAGAAGTGTTGAAGAAAATAGAAGAGAAACGTACAATACTGAAGACAATAAGAGAAAAAGAAACTGGTTAGAACATTGGCTGCGCAGAGATACAATTGAAGACATGGTTGAGGGAAAGGCAGGAAGAGGAAGAAGGCTAAAACAACTCCTTAACAATATTAAGGAAGATAAATAGCATGTTGAGATAAAAAGAAAAAAGCAAGATGGATGGAGAAGGGTTAGCTTGCAATGAAGGACCTGCCGCTTCCAGCAGAACACTAATGATGATGATGGGGAAATGCTGCTAAAAGTGTTGTAAGTTATATCACAACAATATACAACATATATTTTTTAACCAAAATTTGTCACACCAGAAGCTGATCTCAGAATGGAGACCGGAAAGTAGTACTGGGTGAACATAGAACTTTTCTTTCACATGATCTATTTTACGATTTAGTGCTCCGAGTGCATTATTGGAATAATTCCAAGTAGTCTGATTTTCTTTTCACAACACTTACTCGCGCAGTGATTATAAATGTAACTGTTTATCTGAACCTCGCTGACCCCCTGAAACCAATCCACGGACCCTAGGTTAAGAACCCTTGCTCTAGAGCATTGGTGGCCAACGGTTTGTCAATTGCGTATTCCTTTGGTAGCCCCGACGAACTCTGCATACCACTCGTAGTGGTGTGCCTCCATACACATTTCGTTAACTGAGAATTAAACGGTTCTAACTACATAGGATTTTAATGTTAGATAGAACCTTATAATTCTCAGTCGACGATTTGGTGAATTTCACCAAGCTTCCTTAAGAATTTTGCTAATTCAGTGTACTTCAAAGCTCTTCAAGTTAATTAAGGATTCGTTAATTCTTAATGAAAATTAGTGAAACCCATCCATTAAGGACGAATTCCCCACCATTCGCGAATATATCAAAGCGAGAAAACAGAGCTTACTGAGCACACTTTCTCTATTCTGATGCAATATTGCTATTGCACAGTGTTATTTTTTGCACAGTGTCTCCATTAGCATCCATTCATATCTAACATTTATTGTTCAATAACTAACGTTTTCCATTTTTTACATTCTTTTTTCTTTAGTTCACAATTGTTCGGGGTGTCCTTAAATCTTACAACGATAACTCATTTCCCGACGTCATGCAATGATGAAATTTTGCACAGCGAAGTAAGTCGGGTGACAATACATTTTTCTATGGATACGTTCATATATATATATATATATATATATATATATATATGGACTACTTTAACCTAAACTAAATACGAGCCTGCAACGATCTTAGGTTTGACTTGTTGCAGAACACACCAAAATAACTCGAAAAATAATAATAATAAACTTTTTAAAGACATACTTTTCTTAAACAATTCGTTCTAAAATTTAAAAAGTAACTTTGTTTAGGCATCACTAAAAATTAGTACGCCAATTCAAGAATTTATAAAGTGATTGTATATGGGAGGGCACCGCATGCTTTTCTTCTTAGTCATGCATAAACAAAATATTTTTTTACTTTTTAGACCGAATTGTTTAAGAAAAGTATGTCTTTAAAAAGTTTATTATTTTTTCTACTTCTATTGTTTTCCGCAATTACTGATTATTTTTCGCGTACCTCTGAATGGCCCAACCACTGTTTGCGAACCTATACTCTAGAGCGGTGCTTCTAATTTATTTTAACTGGCGACATGTACGACTGTGATATGGTAGGTTCAATAGGGGGCAGAATAAACAATTGTCCAAAAGAAAACAAGCCTGCATTTATCATTTTTTGAAAATGTTGAAAGTTGAAACTAATAAGTCAATAATTTTAAGGATCCTAGTTTGTGTTACTGACAAGTTATGCACTTGCTCGTATTGTATTACAAACTAGCTGATTGCCCGCCCGCTAGTGCGGGGTCAATAAAATGTATTTAATCTGCTTTTAAATATTAAAGCTAAATATTTCTGGTTTGCAATTATCAAAATTTGATTAAAGAAAATATCTAAACTATTTATTTAATTCAGATTATTGTTCCAAAATCAAACATTGTAACAATTTATTTATTTCAGTGTTATAAACAATGAAATGAGATTTTTTTTACCCCATTTGGAGACTGTTGGTAAACTTTTAATGCGGTCGTTATTCCTTTCACGACGTAATAATACGTGTGCCAATGTTTGTTTCGATCCGCCAAAGGGTATTGAACGCTATAGCATTCGAATAAACAAATAGACTTTCTGTTTTATGTACGCACAGTACCTCTATAGAGATTATACTGTTAAAAGCATTAATTTCCTAATTCAGTCTTCCTCTCATTTAGCATTTTAATAATACAATTGTTTAGAAAATCTTACAGTTCTCCATTTTTGGAGAATTACTGCCCTCCAAAGATTAGTTGATTCTTATCCAAGAGAACGCCAGCATAACCTATGACCTATATATGTCCTTTAAAAGAAAGTAACATTTGAGATCGCTTTAAACGCTTAGTTATTGTAATATAATGGGATTGTGAAGTGTGATTGCAGAAGTTTAAAATATTGCCGATAGATGGCTTACACATCTGTAAACTCCATGGTGATATTACTTATATAACGCAATGTTTACTATTGATATTTAATGTTTTCCAAGTCTCTTGATAAATACTGAAAAACATATTGTGTGTGTGTGTTTTTTTTTTTGCATTTAAAATCACAGGCATGGATATAAAAAGAGTCTCATTTAAAATATTTTAAAATATCTACATCATTGCAGAGGATTGACTGTCTGCTGGTGAAGCGCAATGTAGAGTTTAGTTGTTAGTCTGCAAAGATTCATGGGATCCTAGCATGCAGTTACTGGTGTCGAGGGTTATCGCGGAGAATTCTGGGAGTATGGGAAGGAACCATATTTTTCCTACATTACGTATGCGTAATATTTGTGGAGGGAAAGATATGGGAGGTTTATGTAGATTGTGCTCTTATTTTTAGCGTTTTGTCGAACCATAACAAATCGTTTACAATTTCAATGGATAAAGTGTTCGTTCTAATAGTGTTACGCGGAAAAGAATATGGAGAGAAATATAAGTTAAATCGCGCAGGTGTTGCGTATTCGGAACTGCAGTGTTGATGACATTGACACCAGAGATCAGTGGATTTGGAGAAATACCTGTGAACCCTTTACATTGTAATGTTATTAATTGGATGCGTTTTGAGACGTATGCTTACTACATTTAATGCGACATGCAGGTAAGAGGTTTATTGGTTTCCGTGTAGAAAATTATAAACTTTAAGTGAATATATATTTTTATTTACGAATTTATGAAGAAATGTATGAACGAAGTGCAGTGGATTAGATTGATGAATATTGTGGCGAGTTAATTGAATGTCGGACATCCCCGCTTGTAGTAAATTTTCATGTAGCGAAAAAAGGTTCGAAAAAGAATGTCATGTAAGCATTGAGTAGCTAGAT
Source organism: Lepisma saccharinum (assembly GCA_022664845.1). Lineage (NCBI taxonomy): Eukaryota > Metazoa > Arthropoda > Insecta > Zygentoma > Lepismatidae > Lepisma > Lepisma saccharinum. The sequence goes on along the minus strand of JAGDQP010006380.1, from coordinate 46,399 downwards.
TTTATTGGAAATAAGATATAAACAACGCAAGAAATTAAATTTGAAGACCAAAAGTTATTTATTGTACTTGCAAATCAAAATATTGTATGAAGTAAACAAAGTAATTAGTGAGCTACTTAACTTTTTCCCTGATCCAGTTCGATTGTGGGTTATCAGATTTGCGACTTGACGTGCGGTGTTGCATTTAATATTTACAGTGTAACAACAGCTTTCGTGACCGACCTAGTTAGTGAAGTACACGTATTGCAGTATAGAATCACGGAAATGAAGTTACAGTTTTGCATAAATGCGAAAAGATGATAGCCCCGATCAGATGTGTTCTTAAAGAATTTGGATGTGCTATGTTGTGATCAAAACAGTAACATATTGGCAAGTTCAGGACTAATTAACATAAACAAATGACTCAGTCCTGATTGTAATTGACAACATACACTCATACAGTGATATGTGAGATAATGAGTACTGTTACATCAATATGTTTCTCCACAAACATTGTTTGTTTACGGAAAAAGTTATTGTTGATAATCTCTTAATGCTAAATAATGTCTTTAAAGTTCGACAATTTTAAGTAAAATTTACTCAAATATTTCGAGTTCTCATATTCAGTTACAGATGACAGTAAAAATGAGTAGGCTAACTAGATGCAAGCATGATATCTTGTTATATATGACATGACATTTTCTGTATTAATACAGGGCGACCATACTTTTATCTCTCGCCCAGTTTGCGAGTTGTTCCTATGGAAAATAATAAACAAATGAATGTCTAGATAGCACGATTCGTATTCAATTGAATTTAGGTAAATGCCTTTTAAACCTGAATGAGGGAAGTAGTAAGGGTTATTATTATTCGGATTAGATCGATATGTACATACATATAGCGAAGTTATAGTGGCTCGATCGGCTCTGCGGAACTTCACCGCAAAGCTAGAAAAATTGAATCATGATCCCGGTATCGGATAATTAAAATCGATAGATAACTTCAATATAGCCAGCTTGTATAAGAGATTAATAATAATACGCATGGTATCCAAATGACAATTTTAAAACTACGTGACCCTTTATCTCCTTTGTACTATGTCAATTGGAGATATCCAGGACTAAAGTTTCCGTTCACCGTGAATTTTTGTTGTTTATAAATCACTTGCACGTCAAATCCTACAAAATTAGTGTATCTTCAAATATATGAACATTTTTAGGCTCGAAACGAACTGCTAGTTCTTAACACCTTGTATCTACCGCTGCAGGTATTTTCCGGATACGAATTGCGAAACTTTGACTCCGTGAGTCGCTCAGAGTAGCGTGTTTGCCTCTTGTCCATTAGTACTAGGCTCAAATCCGGAACAAATGCAGTTTAGGGTAAGCACGGTTACAATGTATTTTAGCTTTACCTAAACCAATATCAGCTAATCTCAGACATCCTAACGTAGAGAATCTGAATCGAAGAAAGGGTTAAAGCTATAAATTTCGATGTAAAAGTTATAGTACAAGGACATACAATCCTGGTCAAGGTTTGAATTTCCTTTGAATGACAAGAGATACACTTGTGTGTTGACTTTCATTGCGTTTTGCTAAGAACAGAAACCCAGTGGAGGGTAGAGAACGCAACTGCAGTCACGAATGAAATGGAGTACCGGTAATCGTGGGACTCAGGTTCAGTTATTAATCACAGGGTTCCAGATTTATTTTCGTACGTCAGAATGGCGTATCAAGTGTATAGGATTCCACTGACTCGATTATCAGTGTTCAGGTTTTGGCGCGACTGGGGTTTCGGGTATCATATCACTGCTCCAGATGCTATCATGAAAATAATTTTGATGAGAACATTATTCTCGAGCAAATTAAAAACTACTGGCATTTCATTTCGTAATTAATTTCCTTAGGCTGTTTTGGTTCACTATAGCTGGTCCACCTTGTATATTACTGGTTTCAAGTTAAGTATAATGAACAAACGTGTTAATAGTCTGCATTATTTTCGTGACCATACGTTCGTCGTCCGAGCTTGGATTTAAAACTTTTAAACTTATTTTGATGGTTATTTCCACAAATACCGTGTTAGCGCGATCTTCAATACAAATAACACATTTTTTGGGTTCACTTTACTTAATGGTCCTCAAAACATGTAAAGTTTTAAGGAGAAACACGCGAGAGAGTTAATGTAATTGAATTAATTTTTATGTGCTGAACCAAGTCTAGTGTGTATCTTTCGAAATAATAATTACCTAAGTGTTTCCGTTACACTTTTTGGATTGATGGCCGTCGTTACTTTATGGAAGTGTATGTGATGATTATTGACAAGGTATTGAGTATAAAAAAAAAAAAAAAAAAAAATACATACGGCTCAGGGGGTGGCGGAGGTGCGGACCATAAAGTAAAGTTTATCCACTTTATGTATATATATGTAAATGTGTGTGTGTGTGTATTAAAATAATATATGTAGAGTGACCGATAGCGGTTTCCGGTTTAATTGTTTGTAAAGGAACCTACAAACCTACATGTATATATACATATATATGTATATGTATATATATAAAAATATTACTGACGGTATTAGGCGCCTGCACTGGTGGTTTTACATAAACAGACCCGTAAGACCAAAGATGATGAGTTAAACTGGAATAGTAAAATTTCCCATATTTTTCGTGAATGGGACTATTTGATATCACACAACTTTCAAGTACACCATGCACATAAGTAATGATTGTAAGTTTTTACATATTAATGAACAGTATTGCGGAGTCTGTGTACAGAATCTTCGACTGATCGTAATTAGAAAAAAACTTTCCTACATTAATTGGTAGCATTCAACGTAGACCCTACAAGGCATTTAATCAGTGTCAAGTCTCCGTTCATAGGCCCACGAAAACCTTATGTTTAGCGAATACCTAGTGAATGAAATGGTATCAATGTGCAGAAGTAATTATTTCAGTCGAAGTTTTTTTTTTTTTTTTTTTGGTGCAAGAAGGTATTGGTGACCAGAAATAGAGTTTAATAATGCGCGCACAGTTTTTGTAATATAAACAATCAACGCTGCAGGTGCGCAATAATGTAATTTACAATACATCTCAAATGAAAAGAGAAATGGATTTAGTCGATTCAATATGTTCGAAATTGGAAATATGTACCGGTATTTTAAATATTACGAGTATCCATTGTAAGTCTGCAACTAATGTTGCAAGTTAACATCTGCCTCGTGAGAGGTCTGCTTAATAAATAGGTTCTTGTGATTCGAAACAATGATTAACTCACAACCTACCTTCAAGGCGCTACTTTCGCTGATACCTACTGATGGCATCTTCCTACAGAAATTTTATTTTTTTTAGCAACTTATTTTACAATTTCCATTTAGTATGAGGTAGGGTCGGTGTGTTTTTGCCGAGTTCTTCCCCAGTAAGTTAATTATTTGCTTGTGATACTGACTCAATATGTTTTGCTAATGAAAGAAACACATTAAAAACAACGAATAGTGATAGTAAGTGGATTTGTGAATTTCGACCAACCACTAATAATGTCTCCTGTTTTTGGAAGCAGCGAAGCGTAGCAAACAACACAAGGAAAGGAAAGCTTCTGAACAACCAAGTTCTGATATTTCAAAATAAAAATTATTCCAATCGAACACGTATCTTATTATAGCGAGTGGATTAAAAGTATTATTAATACCGGTACTGGTTTCTCAGTGTACTCTCCACCTAAGTGAGAAGGTTAAGTTAAGTTAGTTTACGAAACTGACGAGCAAACTGATAGATCATTTTCACCAAAGCATTGTTGAATACAAGGGCAGTACTGGGATTTGACAGTATTAGCTACAAAACGTCTTGATCGTTTTGGATTTTCTGCTCCTCTTGAGTAAGGCAATAGCTTGTTTTGGGGAATTTTAGTGTCACCGGACTAGTTAGTAATTAGAATCGCCCCAAACTGATTCGATCGTATGAACTCGTTCCTCCCTAAATCTGCGAAGAATCATAGTAAATAACGCACTAAGTGCCATTTTCATAATTACGAGAAAAAAAAAGTTTTACAAATTTTATTTCCATATAAAACAACACGTCTCGCCATATATAAACACCCAATTTGAAGGACTAAGCAGTGTGTTTGAACTTTGATTCTTATATCTGTTATAGATCCAACAACATGCTTTATTCTTCAAGTCTTCACTTATATACAACGTAAATTTTAGAAATAGAAAGGTCCTTGCACATCGTTAAGGTTACTGTAAAGAAATGATCAGTGTTACCAACAACAAAGCTGATAAAAAAACGCGCCACAACAGCAGCATAAAAGGCGCTGGAACGCGCTAAATGAAATCACGTAAGTCGCCAAAAAACAAAAGACGACAAACAAATCGAGGGGCGCAGAAATGCTTAATTTCGGCATTATATGCTGCCGAAGCTTAGGAAAATGAACCGCACAACTTTTTATTTCCATACTGTTGACAGTAGAATTTATGCGGTATGGTATCCTCAAAGACTTCAAACCTGCCGTATCCAAAAATGCAAGTTTCAACACTGAGAAATGGCTACACAAGAGTTTCTCCAAAGGAAATAGGAGACTTTCAGAAATTTTGTGAAGCAAAGTTGGTCACTGCAAGCTGTTATGGAAAGGCGTTAAATTTGTCGCTAGGCGCCGTCAGGAAGAAAGAGGCGTTAAAACGCTAGCTCTAGCGACAAAAGCGCCAAATTGGCATCACTGGCAATGATCTCTAACGTTAGATGGCAGCACCACCTCCGTAGTTTCTAATATGTTATTGTTGTTTCGCTTTACAAGTAAACGGCACTGTTTCATTCGATTCAGTCAAGCTTCCACAGGTGCACACGAACCCCAATGGATAAAATGAAAACTCAAAAAATGACTAAAGGAAATCTAAGCATCTGGTGGAGTTCAGTTATACTCTATGAGTGTACGAATTTATTGAAAATGTGTTACCCTGTATGAACGCGAAACGTCCAACCTTTTATTAGGCCTGTACGGTAACATATCTTTACATAAGTATAAGGTAAGTCTTTATACGTAGGTTCTTTCAACGTAAATTATTGTAAGATATTGTGTGAGGTGTTTCTCATTTATTGCTGTACACTGCAGCTTAAGTAGTATATTGCCTTTTATGAGAGAATTTAATATTTTCGTATTATGTCATTGTTTATAATTTTTCTTCCGAATTTTGCGTTATTGGTAAAATTTATCTGTTAAACTAGTACAATGGAGTGATGCGTAAATCATTTCGTAGAAAAGCCCAGTGGCAAGAGTTTCATACTCGTTTGACATGACCAGAGAACTAACTATTCTCCTGGGTCGTCTGTGACTTGTCTCCTTACATTGGGACAGTATTTCGATTCCACACCTGAAGAAATATGATGGTTTGCAGTTAAAGAAGTCGGAAATTTTAGTTGTTTATTTTTGTGCTTCTTCCTTCCTTCCTTTCCTTTTTTTTTTCCGTGACGCTTCATTTTCTTTAGTCCACAGATAGCACTAACTTGTTTCATACGTGCAAAACTCAAGGCACATATATGCACTAGCACAAACACTGTAACTCCAAAGCTTTGAAACATATCTCCGAGGCAAGCAAGTAATTGCTAGGCTCGATGATATCTATGCTTCCCTTCTTTCAAACCGAAATGCTACAGTTGGGGGTGGTTTCTCGATCAACAAGTCTGCTCTTATTGAAAACAAATGTAGAACATACAATAATACCACTGAGGAGAGTGCATGATACTGTTATCAATTGCAAAGGAGTCCGTAGTATTGTCATCACACAAAAAATGCTCACATGTGCAAGAACTGCTCGGAGGCGATATAAAGATTGTCTGGAAACACAGCATAACGCAAAGAAAGTAGAAGAAAATATATATTTAAAAAAAAATCATGAATGAAATAAAGAAACTGGAAGATGAGCAAAAGAATTTGAGAGAAAAATCTGAAATGGAGCAAGACGAGCTTTCTCAAAAAACCAAACTTTTGCGGAAGTTGCAAAATTAACATCTGTGGACATTGTTGAAACTTCTGTTTTCGTTCTGGTGATATTGTTGAATTATTGTAATAGTCTAATATTCATTGTTTATATTCATAGAATTTATTCATATAAGTATGTTGTAGCTGTATTTTTTTTTTTTTTTGACTCGCCCTAACATAATATGTTCATGATGAAAAAATGTAAATTTGGGTTATTTTAATCAGTACATTTGCAGGAGTTTTTAGTAAAACTTTGTTCCTGTAATTTTATTGTATTTTGAATTGTAAAGAAGTAACAAAATCATGAATTCTGCTACTCAGGTGAGAGTTGGGAAGCTGTGGGGCTGGTGGAGACTGCATGTAAAAGGAAACAAAATATTTTGCAAAAGCATGACATTGGATAGTCTGAAACTCAGGAGTTTTTAAAAAGTCTGGTCAGGAAATGGAAGTTCACAAATTTTATGGGCACCCTGTAATGGAATACAATCAGTGCCAGATTTGTTATAAATTAAAGAAAGGTGATGATCATAAAACTAGTGGTTTGCTTGTTTGTAAGTTTTCACCTATTACCTGCTTAGGGTGAAGAGATTTTTTTCCCTGTTTGGAACGGTATTCGGAATCAACAATCCGTGAATGAAATCATCAACAACAAGGGAAAATAGCTGCATCCCCGCTCACTGGCAAATCGAACATCGAATGCAGTGTATCATTTTTCAAGCGCATAGATTTTTGCATAATTTGCCTCATGTTTTACGTAATTACGACACCACAGTGGAGTGCTGAGGTTGGGTGATACCTGAGACTGTAGTACGGCTTCTAGTCCTCTAATCCAATCCTTGGTTCGTTTTTGGTCAAAAGAACCAGCATTAGGAGCGTAACGGGAGTATATTACGAAGTTCCGCAATAACAAGTTCTCGCTTTTGCTTAAGAAGCTGATGATAGTTCGCCGCATTTAAGAACTCCCAAGTGATTTTACTCTGTGTTGAAGCCTGGAGCTGAGATTCGGCGTCACTTGGAGGAACAGTTTGTCCACTATCATTAGGAAGTAGACTGCAATAATTTGGAGGAAGGGCCTTGTACTTGTTTCGACAGTTCGTACCGAAAAACTAAAAGCAATTTTTTCAGGGCCGTTCAATGTGTGTACACTTGCGTCAATTATTACACGGAAGATTGTTCGTCACTCAGATTTCACGTTTCTTGATCCAGCAGTGTTTATGATTTTCGTCCTAATCTAGCATATAGCTCTTAATGCTGGGACCTACACTTAACATGAAATCCTAACCATTCTTGGACTTGAATCCGAGGCAGAATGTAGGTGCACAGTAAGTAGTACATGGGCTACCACTCGCCTTTACGGAAGCCGAATTGCAAAACTTCGCCACAAGTCCTGCAATGGATTTTGAAGTGACGTATCTTCAATAATCTATTACTCTTCAAATATTTGTTGATAGTCGAAAGTTCTCTCATACCACTATCTTGTGTCCATTTCCTTTGTGTGAATGTAGTTTTGTCTTAATGTGTGTGGGGTGGGGTTGGGGGTAAACTGAGTATGTACTGCTTTTGGAGATCATGTCAAAATTTAGTTTTTGACCATCAGTGTTACCGAGAGGTGGGACAGATTTGCAGTGCTTCAACACACATTTTGGCCAAATGGTTTTTGCCCAAGCGTGATGTAATGGATTGCGTCACTGTTGCCGTAATAAAAAACGTGCTACCAGTCCAAACAAATGGTGCAGCTATACAGGGTGCGGAAAAACTCCTTGTACAGATTTTAGGATGTGATGACCCACACCGGGCCTAGCAAAAAATGCAATTAACATTGGTGGGATAACACTTAATTTGCAAGATAGGAAGGGTCGAACTTCAAGCTCAAGATGAACGTCCTAGAACATTGAATAGGTCGCACTATAACTTTGGAAGTTTAAACTGTAAGTTTTTAAATACGTGATTAAACAATGTAAAAGTTGATGTTGGGGTGATGTGTTGCCAAATTGCTACACATTGATATGTGCTTCACATGCGGTTTTGCAACACTAATACAATAGTGCATATTATTATTCAATGGCCCAGCCTCGTGCCATTTGCACGCATATCTCGACTTTCCAATTTTTCAAGTTTGCAACCCTATATTTATTCCATTAGATGACTGCAATAGTGTGAAGGCTGTAAGGGAAAAGGTATAGATTATTTGTGTTCGTGTAAAACTAAATTTTCTTGGATATTTTGTAAGCGAAAAAAGTTATTCCTTATCTGTAAGGTGAAATTGTACGTCTTTATCGGCCGCGAAGATTGCTACAACATGGAGAGTATCAGGTGGTGAGACATCTTTGCAATGGGTAATCATGCTTATCATTACAGCTGGCTTGTTATATTCGTGACTTTTCGTTGCTGTTATAAGTATTGTTTTGAGTTTTTGCTCCATGTTTCCGTGTTCTTCCCGACCTTATTATATAATGGTTCTTGCAAGGCCATCCATCCCTGTACATGTCAAGAAAAGCTAGAGGTCTTTTATTTTTATATGTGTAGTGGGAACTGTCTGGAATAGTTTTTGGATCCTACATGTTGGATGTTATTTTGCTGTCACCAAAAATCTTGGCCTCTAAAGGATGCTTAAACATCGTTCACTTTGTGTTTTCTTTGTTCATGTAGCAGAAGATTGAAGAAGGTAATACTGTGTATCAGGGTGCGGTTTTAAAATAGAGACTGATTGATTCCGATTCAATGGGAATCAAGTGACAAGGGACTGTTCAGATGAATTCGGTATTTTTTCCAGGGTGTAAAAAGAGCAACAGACCTGAAACCGGGTTACTTTCGGTGACCCGGAAATCGGCGACTCAGTCCGAAACTTGACCCGAATGATTCTAAACCGAGTCTTGTCCTACAGAACCAGACTGACTGACTCGGTTACCCAATGATCGAATCTTGATCCAATTGGCCCTTTGAGTTGGTCTTATTCTTGTGGTTTTAATTAATCAATCTTGTAATTTATGAGTTTCACTGAAAAATGAGATTATGTACGGGAACTTCATTTTTGAGAGTTTTAAATTATTTTAATGCTTTCATTCTACTTAATACTTCAAAAACAAAATTATTTCAGAGGAGGGGGAGTTTGTTGCTTACCTCCGACGGCATTTTTGTTCTTTTCGAGGATACCAGACCATTTCATATATTGTTAGGAACTTCTCGACGTCGTATTTTTCGTGCTTTGGCGGGTAACATCCAGGGTCCCGGTCACCCCTGAGAGAAACTGTTCAAACGCAACCGTATATAATAAGGAAATAGTTACATCTCTGCTTTGCCCTTCGGGTCACCGGTTGCAAGCATAAACCCAATGACCCATTTTAGGTCTGGCAAGGAGAGCAATAAATCAGAAGCAGATACAAACCATATCCAAAAGTTAGGCAAAATAAGATACTGTCAAGTAGAAATAAGTGTATGGGATAAATTTTGGTCTAGTCCTGGGCCCGCCACCATGGTTTAAAAGTGAACGATTGGATTTCCAGTAGAGACTAGAGCATGGGGCTTCAAGATCGAAACTGTTTCGTCGTTAATTCGGATGACAGTTTCATTGAAGTGCGGGTAGTAAATAATAATAATAATAATATCGTAAAGAAAATTGTACTGTTATAAGACGAAACGAGTCGAGCAGTTCTGAGATTGTCTACTTCAAATTGGAAGCCATCTGAGTGGTTCACGCTCGCTTTTGATGTGAGCGGCTCCAGGTTCGTTCCCCCGGTGCGGCTTCAAATTTCGGTGTTGACCAGCATTGTTGTGTCGCTATTTGAATTAATCAGTAGCAGACTCCGATCTCGAATTGAATTTATGTATTTTTGGCATCTTTACCTCAGGCCGGGGTATGGTAGGTAAAGGATGAGGAAGATATCATCCAGGGTCTTACCTAAGGTACAATCCGGCGTTCTTCTGAGGAAACCTTTGAAAACTAGTCAGGTTAGTCTACAACGGGATTCAAACCAAAGTCGACGATGTTACCTCGTGGACTGCGGTGACTCAGTACTCAGATCTCGAAAGCCTGGTAAGTGCGACAGTGTAGTCGTTGTGCTGACAATGCGACATTACGGGCTGTCAAACAAATGGCTGGGTCTTTATCTGGTTTCATTGCTGCGCTATTGTGCGTTAATGACCCCTCTCCCATTTATTATCGGTCTCAAGAATAGATTGGTTTCAGCAAAACGAAGTGGAAATAGGATGAATGGGTTCTGATGCGAGAAGCATTTACTAAAATGTTTTGAAACATTTCTGAAGTGAATGGTGTATGACTGAAGTCAGTATTTCGAATTGTTTAATTCAAGAACGTTTTTGATCATTTTCTTTTCCTTAAACGGGAACATGGGCGATCCCTAACCGCAGATTTTCTTTTTTACGATGTCCTGTGATCCACTTAATCTACCTTGAAGCAAAATTGGTGAGGCGAGGTCGCTAAAATTGCGACTGGTATCGAATGCTGGTCTGTGCACCCGTATTTAGCCTGGAATATACAATTGCGTGTGTGCTTGGGATCTCATCAGGACGTTATTTCTAGGAAGGGTGGGGGTCGGAGGCGATATCCCTGAAACCTCGTGTGTTTTCCGTGATATCTTACTTCCTAGGTTTTCTTGAAGTGAGGGAAAACCAATGTGTTTTATATCCAGTACTCCAATAGGAGCGAGCATGTTGGTGCATTAATTTTTCCCCGCACCTCTTTCGGTAACAACACCCAGGATCACCTTCAGTAATAGTTTCGGTCCTTTGATTAGGATGTAAATCAGATCTTAATGAAAGAGCTAAGTGGACCCTTAAGTCCTTTGCACGTAACCACCACAAAGCCAATTTGTATTCCGGGAATGGAAACAGACTAGAAACAAACTTAGTGTTCAGGAAAATCGTTAATAATAATATATCCATAACATCTAAGAACATGCAAACCTCCCAAAATGTTACTCAGCGCTGGTTTCGTATGGAATTGGTGTGGTTCCTCTTTTATATTTCCATTTCCCCTTAATTGTTGATGTGGGTGCAAGTACAAAGGTTTCTGATTACATTGATACACAATATTAGTATGTTCAGGGAACATGTGTGCGAGCGTTCTACCCAGTGATCCCCCTCCCCCAAATCCGCGAGACCACCTCCCAACTTTACACTTTTTACGGTCAAAAATCGTTCAAAACTCCACTTACACCCCTCAAACTGAAAATCCTGGCGGAATTCCTGGATTTATTTGATTATGCAAAAAGGGAAAGGTGACGTCATGTGATCAACGTTGCCGTGGTATACTAGGTGCGTAAATATGAAACCGGAATTTATGTACAGAAAAGACACAGTGATTGGATGACAATGCTAAGAACTATTTTATTCGCAGTATTGGCCATCGCTAGCGATACATTTCTGCCATCGTTCCGGCAATGTGTGGATCCCAGACCAAAAAAAACTGTGCCTCTTGTGCTACAAACCAATCATCAAGCCATTTTCGTAAGATGTGAAGCGCTGATCAGCAAGTGCGTGTCCCATGGATACGTCATAAGTGAAAATCGGAAGGCGCCAAATCTGGTGAGTAAGCCGCATGCGGAAGGATTTCCCAGCCAAACGTCGCAATCGTTTCCTTGACCGGTTTTGCTGTGTGGGAGGGTGCATTATCGTGAAGTACAATCACTTTATGTTATCTTTGGTCATATTCTGGTCGTTTTTCACGCAAAGCTTGGTGCAAATCGATCATTTGTTGTCGGTAACGTTGGGTATTAACGGTTTC
>JAGDQP010006380.1:0-29711 GCA_022664845.1 Lepisma saccharinum | reverse complement strand
AGGAAACTAGATTTGTTTTCTGTTCTCTGCGCGTAACGTGTTTTGTATGCCCCACGTTTTACGTAATATTCAGTATTGCTCGCCCATTATGGTCCGTGTCATGTATGTTATTTTGGAAATATCTGAATGTAAAGTTGCCGCCATATGTGGTATTTGATACTTATTAGTAAACAGTGTGTAAATAAAACTTGAGAAGCATGTGGGCGTGATGTCTTTGCTTATTTCGACTCTTGCACAAAATCACAGCTGTTAAAATACCGGTATTCATTTCCTACGAATATGAAAAAGAAAATCTGTAGATTTGTTGTCTTTACAGCGTCTTAAATGTAACAGTACATTATGTCTTCAATTGTCATATTTATGGGAGAAGGAATGAGGAAGGTAGAGACCTACTTTGAAGGTGCCATCACGGCGTGAGCGGAACTTGAACCTGTATCAGACCAATTCGAAGTCAGGGGTCGAGGACAGATTTTCCCGAATATGAATTTTAACGCTAAAGAAATCAAACTCCAATGGAATTTGCTTATTTAAGTGCAGATTACCTTCTTTCTACGTCAGCGTAGTACATATGTGAACAATGCGTGTCACATATCATTCATCCCTAATCTGATGTGCAGAGCTAGGTTGACAGTTTGTGTCTACTATTTGCTTATGTTTGAAGTAGTGACTGACAGACAAACAAGCTTTTCCTTTCATGGTGAATCATGCTCAGTAGCTTTGGCCATTGGACGAAGTTTTGGATGTGTCAATAGTTTTTACTGGTACATGCCCTTTCTTACGCCAACGTTAACCTTGGCTGATGAGGTTACGGTATACATTTATTTGTGCTTGCAAATCAAATCCGGAAGAATTTATCAAGCAGTGAACTTAGCTACTCGTGTAGCACCAGGAGAAACAAATAAGAAACAGTTAATTAAGAGTTCCTTAACATTTTACAATATTTACGTGAAATAGTGGAAACCAGAGCTGAAATGGGTCACCGGATCTGGGCTTCGAACCTGGCCTACCCTGATTTAGACCCGGTAACCCGGAGCACAATACAAAGTTTTTGATTATTTCCTTGAGTTTGAACAGTGTTTCTTTCAGGGGTGACAAGGACCGGAGGTGTTACCCCAAGAACACGAAACGTACGAATCCGAAATTCCCAGTTAATTATAATTTCCCGACTGGGTCAGCAAAAATAACCCGGTTTCAGCTCTGAAACAAAACAGGGAAGGTCAAATAAAGTCGGAAATAATTCGTTTCGGCGATATTCATACACGCTTGGATTATTTGAGCATGAGAACAAAGCGCAAGATCAGTTCTACCCCATGCAAAATCAAGCGCGTGCAGTCTATATATTTCCGTCTAAGGCACTCTTTCCGACAAGCTTCCGATTTGTCTGACAGACATTTTGTCGGAAGAAAACCTGAAACACTTGAAATTTTAATCCGATCCGGTTTGGAACATCTGTTTCGCCATGGTTACTCATTGAACAATTGAAGACTTTCGCGCGAAGAAGGCGAATGGAGAGAAAGGGAAGAAGGAGACAGAAAGAAAGATAGAAAGAGAGACAGTGTTGCATCTCTCTCATTTTTTCGAAATTCTCTCTCTCCATGCAATGCGTTCCATAACTCCCGTTCCTTTTGCTTTTCAAGTTTGGGAAGAATCAATGTTTTTTGCTGTAATTTTGCTAGCACATGAGGGAGATAAGTATGTAAAAGTTGAATACGGTTAATTACAGAAATATTGGGTCAACGTTTCGTTGTCTACTGTAGCGAAAACTGTGAAAGCTATTTTCTGCTTATGGAAAATCAATGTTAAGGCTGAATTAAAACGAAAAAGGAAAGTAAGTAACCCACTCTAATTTCCGATAAGGAGAAAATCACTTTCGCAGTTTTCGAAAGAGAATGAAACGTTGCTCCAATATATCTGTAATTAACCTTATTCAACTTTACATACTTATCCACCCACCCCTTTCTTACGTACTAGCAAAATTACAGAGAAAAACATGGATTCATTCTACTCCAAAATAGAAAAGGAAAAAGGAACATGAGTTATGGAACACACTGTATGAACTCTCTCTCTTTCTGTCTCTCTCTCTCTCTTCATCAACACAACATTACCGTATATTCTCTTTAAATAATAGGAAAGTTTATGGTATTCAAGTAAGAAAATTAACAGTAAAACAGGAGGTAATACAAAGGAACAGGAAACTTAATTATAAAACTTGGGAATGGAAACACTGAAACCGGACTCGATGTCTGATATAAATGTGAAGGTGTGCAAGCGCGCATTGCTTTTCATTGCCACTGTAACAAGATCAGCCTTCAGACAATCGGAAAGCCCAGTGGAATCTTCCGGCAAAAGACCGGACTCTTTGTTTGAAGAACTCTTTGTCTGAACGTGTTCAAAGCTCTATTTAAAGCAATGCTCCACTACTATTCCGATTTCCTTCATTCAAAAAAGTCTTCTGACCTGTCTGCAGCATGTCGGAACGTTTGTAAGGGAGCTAATTATTTTGCTTTTAGTTAAAAAAAAAAGAAACTGTTAGTATTTAAATATTAGTTGCGGACTATTGACCTATCAACCAAAAAAAAACTAGTACTTTAGTATGAAGCATGAAAGTCCATTTGTGTGCTTTTTAGTATTAATATGCTTCATAACAAGTTTAATATTACTTTTAAGTTAATTAATTATAAAAGTTTCGTACTGAATAAGTATGTCAGGATACCTTTTATGTAATAGTAGTGATTTGTTAGACAGACAATGGCTCCACAAACGAGGGCACATAGAAGGAATTTTCCAGCAAAGTTCGCCAGAGGCAATCTGTGCATTTGGAAAGTTACTAAAGAAGGGTTACGTAAAAGACTTCCTTCATTTCGTAATATGACCTTCGAATTGTTATAACTAAATGATATATCCCCATTTCTATTCATACTAACGAAAAACTGTGAAAATGCTCTTTTATTTTAGGCGAATTTCAAGAGTGCTTATAAGTGTGGTGACTGAGGTCTGTGTTAAGGAGTAATGAGGGTGAAGTCATCGGAAGTAGCTTAATGGATTTTTAAAACGTCATGCGGTGAAAACTTTTCTGCGTGCCTAAGCAGTATATTAGATATCACTGATGGAATAGCCAACATACCGCAGCATCAAATGTTGTCACTCTCACGTTGAAGAGCTCAGTGGATAGCAACTATCATTCATCATCATTATTGTTTTGCCAAAACCGACATATCCTTCAAGGCACATTAAATTAAGTCTTTTCCGTTCTGGATCTTGAGCCTTTGTTTTGTCAGCATACGGTTTCTTAATATCCTAACCGGTTTCTTTCGATGTCTCCTCTATGGTCTTCAGTATTTCCTCGTTACACGTCTTCTGTGCCTAGCTGATTTTTTCCTCCATATCCGCATTTCGAAGGCGTCCAATGTTCTTTACTATTTCGTAGATTCCAAATTTGTTTTTCATACAACACAGTACTCAATAATAATAAGCATCTAATGAATTTCGTAATTGGATTTACAGAATAGACTATTGTTACTGAATATCTGATTTTTGGTGTTTCTCCATTTGTTCTAGCTACCATTCATTTCGATTTTTTTTTACGTTTATTTTAATTCCATGTTCCTGAGAGCTTCTCTGCGGCTGTTTTAACATCTTGTTTATTGGTGTCTAATTTTCTCGAAGAAGAGCCGTATTAGATAATAGAATCATATCCATCGTTCATTTGAATTTTCTTCTTCCAACTGTAACAACTACCTCCGTTTCGAAAAAAATAGATAACCTTTTATAGGTGTATATTAAATAAATTAGGCTAGACAGCATGTCTTTCTCATTTCTTGATCTATTGTTGCTTCTTTCTGGTAAGTCGCCACCTACTTCTGTACTTAATTCTGAAGTCTTCGATCATTTGTTACTAAATCCTTGTAAGACCGACAAGTTAGGGTGGTTGAAGTCTGCAACAGGTCTTTCTGGTACATCCCACACATTTTCGATCGAATTCATGTGCAGTGTGGTGCAATCAATTCCTGCACATGTTCAGTTGTTTTACGCAGGGTTTTCCTTGTTTTTTTTTCTTCTGAAAATTCCATAATTTATGAATACTACTACGTATGCTTGGGGAAAGTGCGCCTAATTAACGTTAATGATTAATATAAACACATATTATATAAGCTATCAGAAGCCATAGGAGCACAGAAAAATTGTATATAAAAAGGCGTTTCCCGTAACTCAGCAACCAAATATTTTGTTACATGGGGTGGGGATCTGCTGTTAATATTACAAGACTTCTGAGTTGGTATTGTTTCAGATAAATTCTTATAAAGTTTCACATATTATTTATACTATTTTATAACTTTAAATTCAACCAACTAGCAGTATAAATCAACAACAACAACATTAGTGTTCTGGCGAAAGCGGCTGGGTTTTCAAGGCCCTCTTCATTTATCCAGATCTTGCGTATTTCTTTTTTGTTTCAGCATACGATTTATTTTCCTTAACACTGTCAAGGAGTTGTATTCTTCCTCTTTTCCCTTCAACTATACCTGCGATTGCATACCTTAGTGTATAATCTCTTCGCAGCCAGTGTCCTAACTACTTTCGTTTTATCTTTTTTGACTCCATTGTTGTTCGTCTCTCGCCCACTCCCTTCAGCTTTTCCTGGTATTCTGTGTCAGTCCATTTTCCATTCTTTCCCATGCCCACATTTCGAAGGGTTCCAGCATTCCCCACTATTTCGTGTATTCCACGTTTCGACTCCGTATAACACAATACTTCATTACACAAACGAAATCATAAACTTACTCCGCGTAGTGTTGTAGACAGAAAAAAGTTAGTTTTTTCTAAGATTTCCATTTTTTTTAGAAAAAATAATACGTCGTATTTTGTGACGTGGATCCGATTTTTTAATTTTATTTATGGCCATTAGGCATCTAAGGCTCAGGTCGGGATAGGGGAGAGGAAAGGATTCAGGAAGGTGTCGGCCAGGACCTATGTTGAATGCGCCATCCCGGCATTTGTCTGGTGTGACAGGCAAAACCCTGGAAAATTTCATTTAGGATGAGCGGCTGCTGGGATCGAACCCACGACCTCCCGAATGCTACGCCAATGCCTACCACCGAGCTGCAGCGGCTCGATATACAGGTACTTCAGGACCCACAGTTGACAGTGTTGCCATTCAATTATAAACATTAAATATTTACTGCTTGCATACAGTTCGATGTATCCGCACCAAACTTTAGAGTATTTATATTCAACACAATCGAAACATGCTGTGGTTGTTCCCCTTACCAAAACATTCAGTTGTCAGCGTTGCCACTATATTTTAAAATTGAATTTTTCAAGTGGCCCCCATACTATTATGTGCCGATAGCTATTACTGTACTTCAGAAAAAGTGTGGGGTGGGGGAGCCGTGGGACGTGGCAACGTTATGATATAATTTGAAATAATACTTCTCAGATCCCTAATGCAACAGTATCATTAGAAGAAAGATATATGTAGTTGCTTGTTTACAAGAGTATTCAGTATACATTTATATAACTCTTTATAACATAAAATATTTTTGTTACATTGTCTGTATCTGTATATACAGGGTGTTCCAAAATGATCTTTCCAATTTTGAGCGCATAAATCAGAGGTGGGGATAGATAGAAAGGTGCGGTTTGCGGCATAATGTTCACACACACCTAAAGTTTTAGTAGCCGTTTGACAGAGTTCAACGTGTGCGCCATCTGTAGCACGCAGGATATCTAAGCGATATTCCAGTTCTGCCCATGTCCTCCGTGACGTGTTTAAGTGCTGCGCCGATGCGAGCTCGCAGTTCCTGCAGGTCCCGCACCGGGGTCTTATAGACCACATCCTTCACAGAGCCCCAAAGAGAAAAAAGATAATGGGGTTATGTTCGGAGACCTTGGGGCCAGGCAATGGGTCCTCCCCGACCTGGAAATGTGTCGTCCAAAGCCCTCGTAACGATCGCGGCCCAATGAGGAGGGGCAGCAGGATGTCAGGTTGCAGGTGTTTGACCTGTGGAAATGCAAATTGTGCCAACATGTCCAGATAAACAGTCGCGGTGATTGACGCCTCTTCGAAGAAAAACTGTCCCACCACACGGTCTCACCTGCAAAGACAAAAACAAAAGCAAAATAAAGTAGAGGAAAGAGATTTGTTGGAAGTGAGGATATAGAACAAAACTTTAGGTGTATGTGATCATTATGCCGCAAACCGCACCTTTCTATCTATTCCCAGTTCTGACTGATACACGATCAAAGTTAGAAAGATCATTTTGGAACAACCGGTATGGGGCGAGGCTTGGAGCCCGAATCATTAGGGAGCAATGCCCCGAAGTTTTTATAGTGAAACACATTGTACGAGTAAACACAAACATATATCTCGAAGGTCTTCTATGATCTCACCATGAGCTTCCATTGTGCCAAATATCACCCCCCTCCGCATAAACTTAGAGCCGCATACACAGCTGCAACTATGAAATACTGTTGCATTACAGTCAAGGTTGATTGATTTAAATCATGTATTTAAAAAATCAATGATTTAAATAATTTTTTAAAAGTAGAAATGAAGTGCAGTATTTTAATCATTCTGTGGTTTGAATCATAATGTAAGCTTGAAATTTACCTTTTAGTTCTTATGTGATGATAGGCTCTTTTAATGTAAACCAAAACCAAACTGATCGACTTAGAATTTTAACAGGCTATTTGATTGCCGAAATTTTAGAAGAGAACGTAGGAACCCAATTTACATTATAAGTTTACAGTTTGTATTACAAAAAAATGTGTCTATTTTTGTAATACATATGTAAAGGAACACACACAAAACAGAAAATACAGTAGGTTTTGCTTTTGTTTACAAAGCAAAAATTGTTATTTCGTAACGTTTACCTACTTCGTTTTTCGATCAAATTATTTAATTTCTTCACAAATTGCTCCAAAGCAATTTATACTCAATTGAAATATAAAGTTTACCTATGTGTATGCTGAAGGATGAAAATGCAGAGCTGCGTATCGCCTATTGATTTGACTGCATTAAATAGCTCTCATTAAATTGAATTCTATCCAAGGCCTTTAGGCTTAAGCATCTTTGGATCAGAACGAATGGATGATGATGGGAAAATTGGTGGAATCAAGAAAGTGGGAGAAAACTAGAAAACACATGGCACGAGCTGGGATCGAGTCGGGGACCCCACGAACTAGAGATGAGCGCTGTGCTACTGAGCGACTTCGGCTCCAAAATGGCTCGCATACTTTATGGAATATTGTCATGGAGTATTTCGAGATTGATAGTACAGTTGTCAGGGTTGAAAACTCTTCAAGTGAAATGAACTAAATTTTATCTTAGTAAACTTAAATCCTAGAATATTTCATTAGGAAGATGTAGCTGTGAGAAAAAAGAGAATTGCGATTATAAAATTTGCAGTTACTTAGGAAGAAAGGAAGACACATATGCCGTTTTAGAAGGAAAGCTGATACATAGGAACATTGCAAATGGTTTCTTTTTCGAACTTAATTAGGGTGTGTATCAACTTCATTCATTGTGTATCAACGAAAGTAACGTAGAAGGTTCCTACATGTTAACTTTCCTTTGAAAAATATGCCGTAAGTAAGTAACGTCATATCTTCCTTCTTTTACAAAATCTTTACAAGTTGCTGTAATTGCCTATTTTCCATGACTGTCTCAGCGGGGAAATTGCTGTGATGAAACTTGGGCTGGGGTAAAAAAAAAAGTGTGTAGTGCTTTTCGCTTCTCGTGCAGACTACTCAGCTAAGACCTTAATTATAGATGCTAGAGCTATAATGCCCAGAATTGTGAAGTTTGAACTTCCAGATGTTAACTACAAAAAGTCGATTAAGCTATTTGTGACCATTAATTCGGTTTTGCATTACGTTGTTCGATACTTATGTTAGGTGCCCTAGTGCATTTTTGTTTAATAAACAAACAATAAAAATAGTATTCTTAGTGACCTGTGACAGCACTAAATGATAATGTCATGAAGGGAGAAACAATTGCCAGAAACAGAGGCAAAACATGTCTCTGAAGTCACGCTAGCTAAATATTAAGTTTCATTAAAACCAAGAACAAAAACGAATGAAAATTAAGTCAAATAACATTGATGCGACTTGACTTAAAATTGCTTTCCAGATACGGTCTATTATGAAACCTGAAGTCATTTCGCGTTGTTTTTCACGACAGAAAAGAGCACGTGTCCTTAGTGTTCTGGAATAGACTCTTTTCAAGGTGATTCCTTTAATGTTCGCAATGCATGCAATCCTGTTCTGCATCAGTGCTACCGAGTCTACGGAGTTGTTGGTGTGAAATGTTTTCTTTAGTACTTCCAAGTGAATATTACACCACATTGTGTTTATCACCAGTGGAACAAAGAATCCTTACAAAGGAAATGATGCACATTTGTACAATAAGCTCAGTAAAGGTGGTTCAAGAATGTTTTCTTTGTAATTGAAATCATTTGATTTGTTTGAGTTTCATTGTTTTATATTAAATATGATTTTGCACGATAATTCGTAAACTTATCGAACAACTAGAATGTTTTGCTGAAGAAATAGTCTTTTGTGTTTCAGCTTTCATGTGTGGTATTTTGCGTGAAATCAGTTTGGTCTTTGTAGGTAGAGGAATAGGGACTATATTGATACTTAAATTAGGTCCATGTGTTTTAAGATACTAGAATATTTATTTGGAAAAAGATTTAAAACTAGTCAATATTATATAAAATCATATATGTATATGAATAGGGAAATTGATATAGAACAGTACAGTCGTCTAATACCCGTACAAGTACGAGGAGCGGAAATTGATGAGAGATGTTTAGATATCCTGAAACACAGGATCATAGTCAGCATCAATAATTATAGCAAGTATGTAAATAGCTTTCCTTTTGTTCCCTTCGTACATTGAACTGGAACAGACAAGTTTATATTATGGTGCAAGAACTTACATCGTCTTTAAATCTGCTGTGTTCGCCAATATACATTTTGAAAGTTGTGTACCAATATACATCTTTTCCACTAAATAATGAAATCATGTGGGGGAGGGGGGCTACAGCTCATAAATATTGTACTTACGTGTCTGCGAAGAAAGACTCCCTTGTGATGAATATATTATTAAAACGTTAATTTCAACTTGTTCCGCAGCCTATCACTGTTGCTCCAGGAAATGTTTCACACTCGACACTTTTGTGTAATATATTTTAACATTAATCATTCTTCTTCAGTGTTTCGGTACACAAATTTCACCGTAGAAACATTTTTCACTACAACTCGTCTTCGTCTTCGTCTTTATAACTGGTAACTATCCAACACTGGAAAGATGAAACCTTTCCGTCGAATTTGTACCATAGTTGCTTGTAGTCTCTTGAATTGACTCGTAAATACTTTTGGCTTCAGTCATAGAGAGAAGTGCTGCCATGGAGCTAGTAAAAATAATGCTGTATACAAAACACCTTGTAACGAAGTGTACGTAACAATCAGAGTATTGTTACAAATGAAAGATTTGATATTTAAATTTTGGATTTTCGGGATAATGAGAACAGACAGAAAATGATGATACGCAGTTTGATAGAATCTTTCGTATGCTTCATTTCTACTAATAGGGAGAAGGATTATACCGGGATCGATGTGTTTTAAGAGCGACAGCAGGGCTAGGAATGCACAGAATACTACTGTATATAAACCAACTCATCAAGTGGGACTATCAGACCATGTTTGGAAGTATATACACAATTACGCATGAGTGTCAACATAAATGGGATCGTACTATAGTGGAATTAACGAGTGAAGCTTGAGGTTTAACCAATCGTGGCAGAGGGTCACTAGAATGTAGTTTCACGTGATTTGGTTCGGATGACTCTGTTAGTCGCAGCCGAACACCCCTCTCCCAACTTCCATGGATGGCGGAAATGAAGGAATGAGGTCTAGTATCAGGACTCGCTGTAGTCACTATAAGCAGGGGTGAATTTCAGCCTGGAGTTTCCAGAGGCCTGGCTGGATAAAGCAAAATCCTGTTATGGCCCGTTATACTGTCCAAAAGATGAAAACCGTGAACCACAACTTGAAGCAGTAGGCCAGGTCAAAAGATGAAACCGAAATTCACCCCTGAGTATAAGCTTCCACTGCTGGCTTTATTTGGAATTCCAGTCTGGTGAGTTAGAAGTCCACAGTAACCTAGAGAATTCGATATCGTGTTTTTCTAACTACAAAGGATTTCACGAGCATGGCGCATTGTTCTGCTGAAAGCTATCATTGCCATGAGATAGACAGCTTACGTAAATCTGGTAAATGGTAATAGGATCCGTTGAGAGATTGCGGCACAATGACAAGGAAACCAAGAGAGTGTCCTTGATATTACAGCCTTAAGTTTGTCTGACACTGGTGGTTCATCCAAGACCCTGCACTTCGTGTTGCTTGCTTCATATGCAAACGCTGCTGCTATCTTAATAGTAAGGTAGACAGCTCGTTTGTTTGATAGCACAGATTCCCCCTCCCTCATTTCCATAGTACAATTACTACAGTTCAGTGAGAATTGCAGTTGGCTGCATTTAGCGCGGTGAGCGGCTCACTGAGAGATCACTCTCAGTGAGTGAGCGCTCACCGCGATCCTTCGGATGCCAAATTTCGTTTATGCTCAACGAATAGTTGAATGTTATAAAGCGTATGATTGAAGTTCCACGAACAATTGAATATCACACAGCTTATGTATCTCTAGCACACTATTTGTTCGATATAAATGTCTTTTAAAACGCTAACATGTAGATCTAACATCTTACCAGACTGAAGATGCAAGTGCACCTCATGAGTTGCAGTCATTTGATAATTACTGTTAAATTGGTAAGTGACAATATAATCCTCTCCGCCGGAAGCCATTGCAGTCGCACTTCTGGTAGTTCCGGCTCACGACTGAGCGTGAAAATTTTGTCTCACAAAAATTGCGGCGGCTCACTGTGAGCCGGAAGATCTCACTGGCATTCAAAGGACAAATTCAGTGAGCCCTCACCGCGCTCAATGCAGCCGTTGTTTATGCCATGGCTTGAGCATATGTAATGTTCATTGACAACAGTTGCCATAGCCTAATCCATGCAAAGTGCGACGCGTGGTCCATATGAACATTATATGTGCCATCCATGTTTTGTACATTTATGTAGATGTGGAGCGTCGTTGCCTCGTCATCCACGATATCCGCCCGCTCTCGACGATTATTCATCCACCAAAGCCGACCAGTGTGTGGTTTGTTGATTTATATTACGCAACTTTTTCTGCATCTCAGTTAACCCTTGATGAACGCACATATATTCGACGAACTTCCACTGTTTAATGGCGGGCAAATTAGATTTTTCTAGTTTTCCCTTGCACATGTCAGTTGCCCTGTATCAGACTGCCGACAGAGGAAGTTGAATCGCTGGTGCAGCGAGTTACAGCTTTGGTAACTCGTACTTTTTCGTTTCTTTGGAGAAATAGTACAACTATAATCGCATTGAAAAGTAAAGCCTGTGTGTTAAACCTCGCTATGTAGTGGAAAATATAAATTAATTGAATACCTACTTTTTCGTGTGTGTTTTTGGGGATAGAACAATCCTTCCAAGTGTATCTGCCCTTACAAGAGCAACGTGTAGAACAAGGATATATTTTAAAAGTTAAATTTTCCTATTTACTAGAAATGTTACAATAATTGAATATGTAGATTTTCGTTTCTTCAGAAACTTCTTGTTGAGGGGCAAAACCTCAGTCCTAATGCACGTGATAGGAAAGCCTGTGTTTTGATATTCCTGTTAAAATTCAAAGCGATAATGTTTGCTAGTGGAATACATGGCATATTAACACTAGAGTATTCAAATAATAAATGCTATTCGAAATTGTTTGAATTTTGATATATGGCCTTGCAACTTTGGCTCAGGCTTCGAAATTGTACAGATTTTGGGAACAAAATAGTTTCACTAATGAGGATCTGTATAGAAATCTTGTAAGATAAAGAACTTTTATGTTAAAGACATCGAATTATTTTGGCTTTTGTACAAATATTGCATATGACTTTTTTCTTTGTTAAAAAAAAATTACGTACTCTTTAATGTATCCACTATTGTATCGACTAACTCTATGGCTTATGGAACTCGCAAGTTCATCGCCGCAGTAACAAACGTTTTCCATTGGATTCTATCCTGGGCAACATCAAGCCAATTTTTATCACAAACACCTACTTCTCTAAGATCTCTTCTAATGTTGTCCTCCCAACGACGTCTCGGTCTTCCGAATGGTCTCCTTCCAACCAGGATAGAAGATCTTCGTTTTTCGCCGTCCGAGCTACATGGTCTGCCCACCATAGTTGTCGCGATTTCATGATTTTTACAACATCTGATGAATCGTACAGTCCGTGGAGTTCCTCATTATGCAGTCTCCTCCATTCTCCAGTCATCTCGTCTTTTCGGCCCGTATATCTTTCTCAAAACCTTATTTTCGAACACTCGTAATTTATGTTCATTTGCTAGGGTCGTACTCCAACTTTCCCTACAGTAAAACATTACCGGTAGAGTAACCGTTCTGTATATTTTCAATTTCCTTGATATTAATCGCGATGTTAGAAGTTTTTGGACTGAATAAAAAGATCCATTCCCCCGATATTAAGCGACTTTTTATTTATTCCTTGACCTCATTTTTGCGTGTTACGTATGCTCCCAAGTATTTAAATTTGTTTACTTTCTCTACGACCTCATCCCTAATTCTTATGTTTTTATTTCCTTCATTCCCTTTGTTTCGGCTTGTTATCATGTATTTTGTTTTATCTATGTTTACCTGTAGACCTGTCTCATCGCACTCTTCTAATAAGACATCGGTGTTCCTTTGTAGTGCATCTATATCGTTCCCTATTAAATGTACATCGTCCGCGTATACGAACAGTTGATTCAAATCATTCAATGTTAGTCCCTTTTTGTCCTCTTTAATTTTTAAAATCGCATATTCTAACGCAAAGTTAAACAGTAGTGGTGACAAGGCATCGCCTTGTTTCAATCCATTGCGAATCTTGAAACTATCTGACATATAATTACCTATCCGTACTCTGCTTATGGGGTTGCTGAGACACATTTTCACTAGTTGAACCAGTTTTTTTCGGAATTCCAAGTCGTATCAGGATACTGTACAACTTTTTCCTTTTGGTAGAACCATATGCTTTCTTAAAATCAATCACTAACTGTTGAACTGTCCCATTGTATTCCTACTTCTTGTCCAAAATTTGTCTCAAGGCGAAAATCTGGTCCAGCGTGGATCTATTTCTTCTAAATCCACATTGGTGATTTATTTTCAATTATTTCATCTACGTATACACTTAGGCGTGTTAACAGAATATTACTTAACACTTTGTAACAGGTAGGAAGTAAGGAGATTCCGCGTAATTATTCCAGTCCGATTTATCGCCTTTTTTGTAAATCGGAACTATTGATGTTTTCCATTCCTTTGGAAGCTCCTCCTTTCTTTCTCCTTATAGCACTTAACGATTTATGTAGTTCCTTGATTAGTACTGTTCCTCCCGCTTTAATTAATTCGACTGGAATATTGTCTATTCCTGGTGATTTGCAATTTTTTCAGTTTCTTTATCGACATTTCGACCTCGAGATCTCGCTAGGTTCGGGAATCCACGGTTCTGCGGTATGGATTTCAAATTCCTCTGTTTGTTCGAAATTTGTTGAAATAACTTTTCCACACATCGACAATTTTAATCGGATCCTACTGAAGATCTCCACGTTCATTTCTAATCATTCCTAACCTCGGCTGGTAACCTTTTTTTAAGGAGTTTACCCCTTTGTATAGATCTCGTATGTTATTTGTCTTGCCATTTTCTCCTGAATCTTCTGCATCAGATATTCTTGCGTTTTGTTTCTGAACTCGAGTGCGGCATTTCGTTTCGCGTTACTGTAGTGATTGGTGTTTGCTTCGCTTTTAATACTTAGCCATCGTTGCATTGCTTGTTTTCGTTCCTCATGGAGCTTAAGGCATTCTTAATCAAACAAAGGTTTGTTTTTCTGTTGTTTCATCTCGCCTACACGTTCCTTCGCTGCGCTCTTAACTGTTTCACGAATTGCCTCCCACATGTTACATCAATTTCATTATTATCATCATCATTATCAATACTCGAATCGGCTAAGATTTCGAATCTATTTGAGAGTTCGAGTTGGTAATCTGCTTTTATGCTCGGATTATTTAATAGTTTAACTTCGAATATCAGTTGTCTTGATCCGACAAAAAATTTAAAAGTATATTTGTGACTCTTGGAATAGAAAAGTTATAAGTCAATATGGAAGGTTTATAATAGTATGTATATATATCCAGTCGTACAACAGTGTGACTTGAGAGTGATTGATTGATGATACCCATTTCCGTGCTTTAAAGTTAGACGAATCTGACTAAATTCTCGATGTTTTGTTCTCTGTTATTGAAGGATGAAGGTCCATACATCACTTTGTTCTGATTTGAACAATTCTGAACTGATTTTGGTAGTTAATGGAACCTACTCTGAAAGTTTTTCAATGAACATCTTTTCAAACTCTTTTCATAGATTTCGTTATAAAGATATATATTCTGAGAAAAATTCTGTGTTGTCAGAATGGTGGGCTCTAAAATGTTCCTGTTCTTGAATTTTGAGAGACAATAGGCTGAGTTACGTGGCTCCTAATATTCTGAGTAGGACTCAAGAGCAAACCTGGGCCAGGGTAGAACATGTTGCATGAATGTGGAATTCGCATAGACTCTGTGGTCTACTGGCGAAGGTGGAAAAGTAAGTTCTAGCCAGGCGGTTATCGGAATGATAACTTGAATTAACGTCAGAGTAAGATAAAGACGAGCTGTAGTTTCAAGAAGCGAAGAACCCATTAATGTGAATTCTTGATAGCAGGTGCAGAGTCAGTACCCACGTTTTTTTATCAGTTTTTACCGATGGATCCAAAACAGATGAATCTGTTGGATGTGCGTTTGTTGTAGAAGGGGAAGCCCGTCAATTTTGTCTTAACCCCAAAGCCAGCATTTTTACTGCTGAGCTATATGCTCTTTTAAAGGCTTTGGATTTTAGTGTTGTTCATGGTTTCAACCGCATCCTTGTTTGTACAGATTCGAAGAGTGTTGTTCAAAGCCTCGACAATATGTATTCGAAACATCCGCTCGTGCAAGATATTCTCTGTAAGACACACGCCATCTGCTCTGGCGGTGGTGAGGTTGTCTTTTCGTGGATACCAAGTCATGTTGGTATCCATGGCAATGAATTGGCAGACGAAGCTGCTCGTGAGGCCTCTTTAGGAGCTAACATTGACATTCATCAAGTCCCATTTCAGGACATGATGATATATTATAAGCAAATTACACGGAATGAATGGCAGCGACGATGGGATGACGTAGCTGCGAATAAATTGAAAGAAGTTAAATTAACAGTTGCTCCATGGAAATCATCTTGCCGAGATAGTAGGCGAGAAGAAGTCCTTTTATGTCGTCTACGTGTAGGACACAGTCGCCTAACACACGGATATCTGTTACGACGATTGGATCCACCACGTTGTCATAATTGCAATGTGGTTTTAAGTATTCGTCACGTCCTTTTAGATTGTCCCGGATATAATCATCTCAGACAACGTTATAACATCCCCAATGACATGGCGTCATTGTTAGGGGATGAACCAGGTATGTTGCGGAGAGTTTTTAGTTATGTCCGTGAGACAGGATTATCTCCGTCTCTCTGAGATGATTATGTCACATAGCTGTTATGTTTTATGTAGTATAATTTTATTTTTGTGAAGGCCTATTTACAGCCTTCACATTTTTACCTTTTATGCTAAAGAACATTAACATCTTTAGTTTTTACTACGATTTTATTTTTCTGAAGAGCTTATATCTTCATCTTTTATATGCTTTTATTATTTTAGTTAACTGCTATTTTTAGACGTGACAAAGATAAGGGACTTCCCCCGTATCGGGACGGGCGTAAGCCATAGTGCTGTTACCGCCCATAAAATTCATTTTACCTTATCTTGATAG
This sequence comes from Lepisma saccharinum, assembly GCA_022664845.1. Taxonomy (NCBI): domain Eukaryota; kingdom Metazoa; phylum Arthropoda; class Insecta; order Zygentoma; family Lepismatidae; genus Lepisma; species Lepisma saccharinum. The sequence continues at coordinate 13,700 of JAGDQP010006380.1, read as the reverse complement.
CAGGGCCGTTAAGAGCGAGGTCGAACTTTGGTGTTAATTACTACCGGACTCTCTCATTCCAAACTAGGAAAGTAACTTTCGTATCCTTGCAAGTTATTAATATGTGTAATGGTTCGTTTATTGTTTTATATTTCGTGTAATTATTATATCGCTGTACTGTTACGGTTTTACGTAAATTACACTTCTGAGTACAGGAAATAAATCTTTGTGTTCTCTCGGAGCGGGCACTTCTGTTAGGGATCTTTTTCTTGCTCCTCTTAATAAAATAATTAATTCTTACCGGAGGAACCTCTTTAAATTGTCTGCTTTAGATAAGATTTTCCTTTAAGATCACATAATTTACGTATAATAAAAGAATCAAGAACTATCGAACAACAAAACTAAACAATAAGTAAGGTATATGCGTTTGAAGAAGAATTGTTAATGTTCCTCCTGTAAGTCTCAACTCAAATTATACAAATAATGTACATATTCAAGTTTTAAAAATAGGTAAAAAATGTAAATCACGAAAAATCGAACTGACGAACAAAATGTTCAACAGAAAAAAACCCAAAAAAATCCACAAAAATCCAGAATGCTCTGCAGTCATCAGTATACGGTAGTGTGTGTTCCCGAATTTTCTTTATAGTAAGGAAAATAGGAGAAATAGGGCTGTTGGGTCTTTCCAGCAGCCTGACCCCAAGGAAACAACTCTTTCCTATAGTTGGGTCTGTTCGTTTGTTCTAACATCAAGTGGAACTGAAGTACGGGGGAATAAGGTTCTAACTGCAAAAACTATGTTTTGCTGAAAAGAGCAAGAACTTCTAGATCCTGGATATTTCATATGTAACATTATGTTTTTGCTTCTGTGCAGCTCCTTACTGATTTGCCGGATTTTTTTTTTTTTCCTGGGAAAAATAGGGCCGTTAGCACACATGCTGTAGACCTTGGAAGTACGGCCTACGAAAATCACTCAGGTCCTTATGTCCTCCTACTCAACTTTATATAGCTGATTGGCTTTTTTCTCTGCTGTATTTGTTTACTTGAGAGTTGTATTGTATTTGGAATTTTTCGAATTGTATTTGGAATTTTTCGAATTGTATTTATGTCTTAGGTGTCTTTGCCTCAGACCATTCTGACGTATTTGTTACGGCATGTGTTAATCATGTGTATAACATGTTAATTTTAATATTAATTTTTTACTTCTTCTTCCTTTCCAGAATTTATCAAGTATCCGTAGAACGTGCTGGTCATCTGTATCATCACAAGTGATGGTGCTCCGTACCATTTGCGTATATTTGAAGTGGGATGATGGCCGGCAAGCCTGAACAGCCTATTCAGAATGTGGTAGTTTATGTGTCTGCAAGTGCTCCGCCTGGAATCAGTGTTGATAATTTTGCACATACTTACAGTGTTGCGCAAAATGTTGCTTTTCAAAATGGTGGGTTTACACCAACATCCTCCATAGCAGTTTGTAAGAAAGGCGGCATAAAAGCGGATTATACGAATGGAAATATTACTCCCAACATTTATGCATCACCAACAGTTCAGACGAATGGATTTCATGGAAATAGTGTCACATATAATAGCAATGCCTTGCTGAATAGTTGTAACACTTCGTTGAAGAATTTGGGTAATCAAGTGTGTACAGTTGAATCGCCCACGGGAGGGGAACAAATATGTTCATTCAGTCAGCCTTTGAATCAGCGAGTGTGCAGTCAAAATTTTGTCACTGGCATTGATAAAAATGGCCATGGTGGTGAAGGTGGTAATGAGGGGAATTATATCCATGGAGTTCCCAATAATTATATTACTGCAGTGACTGTAGAACCCAGTCTTCCTGTTTCCCATGCTATTTCGAACAATTGCAATGAGTCTGTTACTTCTCAGAATTTTGTTGCTCTTTGCTCGGGAGAGGCATCTCCGAATCTGGGAGCTGGGATTCTCGTGTCTGATCCCAGAACGTCATCCCGGTGTGATTCTGTCAAATCTGAAGCTGCTGAGTCAAGCTGTAGCAGTCTTAGCTCTGATAGTCAGCAGGATAATAATTTGGCTTCAACAGGTCAACATGTTAATGTTGCTATCCCATCAAATAACCACATTCAAATGGCAAATAGCTCTGTGGTATGTCAGGGAGGGCAAATGGCGTTGGCTGCTGCTGGGCAAATATTGTTACAGAGTAGTCAAATGCCTCAGGCCTTGCCCTCACATAATTTACCACAAAGCCAAGCCCCTCCTAGCATCCAGTTCCCATCTTCACAAACTGTCTCTGTTTCCAGTATGAATTCAGCTCTTGTAGGTCAAGCCATGGCTCCAGGAACCGCCCCAGAATTACAGTCGTACATAACGTGTTCCGGTGTACCAGGTAGTCAAGTTATGCCTGTTGGTGGTGCATCTCAAGGCGGAACAGTATTGTTGGGAAATCAAGCAGTAATGTTAAATAACCAACAAACGTTGAACACCCCGGTATTGACACCAGTAAGTGGTGTAGCCGGGAACAGTGGTAGTGCAATCTCGTTATCTCCTCAAGTTGTTGGTGGTGCGCAGCAACAGTTAGGTAATCTAGTGTTAACAATGACTGTTCCGCAGTTGATTTCGGTGCCGACGACGCTTAACACAGTGACGGCTACAGCCGGTCAGGTTGTTCAGGGATCGGTGGCAGCTTTTACGAACGTAACATCACAAATTGGAACTTTAGTGACTTCAACACCGACATCAACAGTTGTTTCTGTGCCCGCATCGAGCAGTATTTGTACACCAGTGCAAACTAGTGTGTCCAGTGAAAACACCAAAGTGATAGCAGTACCATTTGGATGGAAAAGATCTGTTTCCAATGGATCTGTGATGTATATAAGGTAGGTTTAAAATTTTATAATTTTTAATCTAAACTTTGTCGAGAAACCTTTTATTATTTATTCGTGACAGTACAGATCCTCATTTGGTATATTTCCTTTGTTGAAAATACATTTTTTTAGGCTTCAGCAGCTAAAGCTGGGAATCTTTATATCACCCCCTCTGCCCTTCCCTGTGGAGAACTTTCAACTCAGGAATTATTAGGGCTACGAGGTGGGGTTAGGGTGTCGTTGGAAAGGTCTATTAGACGAGGCCAAATCCGCATATGTCATATATATCTGTCCGTCCGAACTTTCAACTAAGAAACTACTAACTCAGGAACTAGTAGGGCTACACGAGTGGTTGAGGTGTTGTTGGAAATATTTCGGCGAGACGAATTCAAAGTTTCAAACCCACATAGATTGCCTCTGTTTTGCAGTCTGTTCATAACTTTCAGCTGAGGAACTACTGACTCGGACTAGTAACGCTACACATGTGTTTGAGGTGTTGTTGAAAGGTTTTGGCGAAATCATGCCTGGCGGTAGCATATGTGCACAGTACCCTGCTGGACTGCAGTTCACTTGTTTATTAATAGTATCGAATTAAGAACCGTTAAGGATGTCTAAAAATTGGTATCTCGATTCGACAAACTTGCAGATGTAGGTAATTGTTGTCATAATTACTGTGGAATGCAGCGAACTTTCGCCATCTCCAGTATGAATGCCCGTATGGAAGTTTTTTTCTCCTGCTCCTGTAACTAATGGTTAACAGCATTCATAACGGCCTCATCGCTGGAAACTTTGTGACCACGTAGATGATCTTTGAGTTTAGGTAACAATAATCACCTGGAACCAAATCGTGGGAGTAAGGTGAGTGACTTAATGCATTTTTCTGTAGTCCCAAAATTCTACATCTTAATTTGATTTTGATGGCCTCATGCAATTGTGATGTAAGGTCAGCATAATATTTACTGTAGAACCAGGATATAGGTAAAAGAATATGTCCTCAGTTTCACAGAATACTCAGGACTGTGCACCAAACTTTTATGTTTTTGTAAGAATTGATACTACCTTCACACATGTACTGTTGTTTGGTCTCATGGTCGAAGTGATGGGCCCAGGTCTCATTTACCGTAACAAATCTGGACCTAATTAAATAGGATCCTATTGGGGATGAGCCAGATTGGTAGCTGCAACCAGGGCCGGATTAGGATGCGCGAGCGCTGAGCAGGTGCAAGGGGCCAAACTCACTCAAGAGGTGCTAAAACGAACGAAGAACGGGTGGCCGGGAGGTTAGCGCGCTTGCTTCTTTTGCGCGTACTCATGGGTTCAGTTCCGTCCGGGTTCATTAAACAGTTCAGAGTCCACCTTAACCAATAATTGTAGGTCCCGTCCTTAGAAGCTCTGAAGCTCGTTTAGGACGTTAATAATAATTAATTCACAAACGAAGAATCGTACGAAAGTGTGAAAACGGGTAAACATACATGGGTCTGATGTGGAACCCGGAAAGGGGGACTTCAAAATGTGATCTTGTACAGGATACCATTTTCCCTAAATCCGGTTGTGCTGCAACCCTTGCACAGTCCCGTTGCTGCTCTTTTATTAACATTCATGCCAATCCACGAACCTGTCTTTCCAGAGATCCAAATATTCGGTAAAAATTGCAGCCAGTTCTAACGCGCTAATGGTGTAACATATGTCACTAATAATGAGTATACGCTTGACATTTCCCTGCGTAATGGATGGTGATAGATATCCAGATCGCTTTGCGTCGTCACATGACTCTTCCACATCAAAACTCACAGTGCTGTTTCTTAACGGTCAAATGTACTGGAGCGCACCTAAGACAGCGTTCCGCAAACTGTGGTCGCCCTACAAGTCCTCGAGGTCTGTCCGTGGACAGGCGCAATGTGGTCCGTTGAACTTACCAACTAATAAATCAGGTCCGCATTTGAAAATAATTTGCGGAACGTTGACCTAAGAAATGTACTGTCGTCATATTTCCTGTGATGGAAAGCCTCTCAATCTCAGCACTGCACGAATTTACTTCTTTCCATTGTCCAGTGTTGTGTGACCTTACCTTATACATGCACACACACAAAAAAAAACCTTGGCCTTTGCTTTACTACTTACAAGCAGGGACGGCGCCAGGATAAAATAGGCGGGGGCTACATATGAGAGCTCCTGCGTAGCCTAGTCAAGTTAGGATCAAAATTGCTATGTAAAACCAATGTTAGTATGCGCCGTGTTTAGAAATATTTTGGTTGGACTTCGTGTCAAACTACTGTTTACTTTTTTTAAAAAAAATATATATTTTTTATATTTTACATAAATATGAAATATTTTTAATATAAATATGCCTTTTAAATATGATACATCTAATTTGCAAAAATTAATATAATGTATTTAAACAAATTTAACTCCTAAATGAAACTACATTTTTACAAAATTGACTATTTCTCTTGTAGAATAAAATTCAATTGCTGCAGCGCTATGCAATAAAGTTTCTATTTATAGAATGAATTCTCTCTACTTTAGTAACACCTCATTACTTGGTACCTGCGATATAAAAGAATTATATTCAGTTTTCTGAGATAAAAATGTCTGTAATACCTAAACCCATAATATCTATAATACCTAATACCTGAAAATATCTATAATAAATGTCTAATTTTTAAGTAAACTCGCGTACTTAATATCTACAGCATGAGCTTAGCGTAAACACTACATCTATAATTGAATACGTCTGTTTTTGTGTGTACTTACGAACTTATCTACAACTTGAGTTATGTCCAGAAACTTAGCAAGTTTCTTCTCAATTGAAAGTACAGATAAAGCATTTAGCCTATCAGTGCCAGTTCTATTACAAGGATAACCTTTTACTTGGCGCAAACTAGAAAATGTTCGTTCACATCCAGCTGTTGATAGGGGTATAAACATTGCAATAACACACAGTTTATGCATTTTGTGAAAAGCAATTGTGAAATCCTCCAGCCTAGAAAGAAGCTGTTGAAGACTTTTTATTTTCACATTCTTTTCTGCCTCATAACGTCTGATGACTTTTAGGACGAGTTTCAGTTCTGATTTCAGACTTAAATCACAATTGTAGTGACGACCGACAACTTGCAACTTTTCGTATTTAAGAAAATGTTCACTCTGTGGGTTCAAACAACTTACTCCAACTAATATAAAGCTGTTATTTGTAAATCTTTCTTTCAACTCAGAAATAAGGCAATCAAGCACTGGAAACCATATTTTAATTCTCACATCATCAGTTATTTGCCTGTTGTTTTCAGCTGACACACTTTCGACAATATAATTCCGAAACTGTTTTGGAAATTTTCGAATGTTCTTGATATTACTAACAGTTTCAATATTGTTCTTCCTCTGAGAATGCTTTTACTTATGCAATGAAACGCTCGAAATTACTCGTGTCTGTTCGTAATTCCTGTGCTCTTTCTAGTAAGGAATCAACAAACGTACAGGCTACAGCAAGGCTACAGTCACTTTTCTGCAAGTAATCGGAGACGACTTGAAGATCTTTCAAAACAATGCAAAAGAGGTGAAGACGAGACACAAAGTTAAAATCTATTCGATCGAGAATACCTTTAGCTTCACATGTTTTCTCGGAGTACTTTTCTGTTGCAACAATTCGATTTAATGTCAAAAGTATGGCAGGAAATGCAGTTTTCACAGCTTGACATGACACAATTTGGCAAACCCATCTCACTTCACAAATTGGTTTCAGTTCAATTTGAAAACACCGCTAAATACTGTCGCTAGTAAAGAGAGACTCCATACTCTTTGTTTGTGTTTTGAAAAACAATAACATGGTTGAGTAAACTAGTAACCAGCTATGAACTATCAACCAGTCGATGTAAGTTGGAAGAAAAAATGTTTTTGTAGTGACTTTTATCAGAGATGGTTCAAGCAGGGAATTTGATAAGCCAAGAAGCATATTAATCGCCTCAGACACTGTGTTGATATTAGTTATGTTGAGATTTTATTATTCTTACAAGTTACATGTCTAACACTCAATCATGTTTTCAAACTGTGAAGTAAATACATTATATTGTATTAATCAAACTGGGGGGGGGAGGTAGATTTCAAGGGGCTTCAGCCCCCCTGTAGCGCCGTCCCTGCTTACAAAATCTTAGCCTTAACAACTTTGACGCATCGGTGTAACAGGAAAACTGAATACTAACTTTTTGGACGACCCTCGTACTATTTGAACCCGAGTAAATATCATGTGTCAAGTTTACGAGTCGAAATTCGTACAACGCTGCTTTTGTTCTTTCTACTGATAAGGAACTAAATTTTAATATGAAATCACAAGAAAATATATATACTGGAGCATTTTTTATTTATTTATTTATTTATTATTATTATTATTGGTGACATATTTAAGACTTAATTTCTGCTTCTTGAATTCGCACATGAATTGCATCGATCGCATATGAGTTTTACATATTATTTGAAAAAAAAAAAAGCGTAATTTTAAATAGAGCAAACCGGTCAATTTTTCGAAGGAAAGATCGGTAGTTCTCTTCAGATGCATGTGATTTTATAGTGAAACAAGGAACATATAAATAGCGTTTTGAAGCTACTGTTTGGGAAAGTACTTCAATTAAATGAAGATGATAGGATTATAGCGTTTATCATTCCGGAATATAGTAAAAATAGAAGTCAATGCAACCGATGATAAGTTTACAAACCATATTTTTGTTCTGGTAAGACACCAAGAGAAATGCCAAGACTTTCCTTTAAAATGTTCTTAGTTATTGGGAGAAGGTCGGTCATAATAACATATGTTCGTCCACTAAGTTCAACGTAATTAAATATAGACATGTTATTATCAACACGAGTAAATTTCGTGTAATTCGTGAAGCCATATGTATCAAAACAGAGTAGTTGCATAGGGAAGCGTGAAGACTGAACTGCAGGAAACATTTTCCAACTTAAGTTTGACATTGCTTGATGAGAGAATGTTGATTTGATGAATGTATGCAGATCATCTCTCTGCGCCACTCGTTTGTGTATTATTTTTCGTCGCTACGCATCATGGAGAATATTGATTCTCTGTGTGTATTTAGTCGCTGTAATCTTGCCCTACAGTCATGCAATGAACATAAACTTCTCGCACGCGAAGTTAGCGTGCAGAATGCGTGTGAAGGTGCGCCCCTTGAAAGTGAAAGCGTGACAGGTCAGCCTATTTTCTGTCTGGAAGAAGACTTTTTTAAGCCAAGAGAAAAGTTTTTCTTTCATCTATTGAGGTTATAAACTAAGTGACTTATGGCCACTGGACTTTTACAGTGTGTTATTTCACAGTATGAGTTGCACGAAACGGGGAGATGTGAAGACTTAGTGCGCGAAGGGTTGAATCATTGAAAGTGGAAACAAAGGGTTGAATATGACATTGAGGTTGGAAAAATATGGGTAGCAGATAATATTTGTAGCTAAAGTAGGGTGGAATCGAGGCGTCATGCTATGTTTCACTAATTTGAGCATTGAAAACATCATAGGTTCATGAGTTATGTATGATATATTTACTGGATGGATAGAATTGGTGAGATAGTATAGCGCCTGTGATGGTTTTCGTCGAAAAACATTCTGAGCCACAAAATCATGTTTTGGAGAAAAGTCAAAACCATAACCAATGATATTCTTTGCTGTCGGGTTAGCTGGGATGTAAATAGAAATGTGGATTTAAAGATGATTTCTTCATTTTCGTTTAGATTAATTTCGCATCAAGGAGGATATAGGAAGACGTGTGGGCGGAGTGTAGGGAGTCTGGTATAATTCCTGCATGTTGCCACTTGTTAGATAAGTTTATACATACGGCGTATGTTATTAATTTTTCCACACTGCTTTTCAGGAGTCTCCATTTTCATGAGTCCAAGGACCATCTCTTTCTGACAGTTGTTGTGTGGTTTTCCAGTAAACTAGGAATTTCGTCATTCAGTGATTGAGTCTTAGATTTTTAATTTCAAATGTATGGCTTTTACAAAGAGTTCATGTCGTTAGGTCATACGGCTTTATTTCAGTGGTTCTTCAACTTTTTTGTTTCGCAGCATCCTAGAAAATAGAAATTGTGGAAGTAGGAGACTCCCCCCCCCCTTACATTACAGAACAACTTGGTCATGCTAGGATCGTGTGCTGATGTAAGATCAGTAGACTACTTACTAATCTGTTTGGACTCGCGGTACCCCGGTTGAGAATCCTTGCTCGCTCTGTCTATTTAAGGAGTAGGTCGGTTGCATCCCGGACTTTATTTTAAGGTGCAGGTGTGACGGATAATATGTCGGAATGGCCAGTCAGTCCATTCATCACCATACATAATTCAAGACGCAAAGAATTGTCATTCGTAAAAATTCATGTTTCAGTTTGCACACTGAGTACAAGTTCTGTAATGGAATACAGGACTGGAATACATGTAATGGACTAGAATACATGTCAGCCCACATATTCCAAGTATATGGATAGCTGCTAATAAATTCCGACTAAGATGTATTATGTAATTCAAAATTAATATTAAATTCTTGTTATTAATTGTCACATAGAGAATGTATTCGGAAACGCCCAGACGTGATATATACAAATATTTTAATTCTCTCTAAAGTTTAACTATTAGTTAAGACAAGTTTTAATAGACAAGTTCTCACAATCAGGGATAAAAAGATTCTCTGCGCCTGCGCGTGTGACACATATGGGTAAAACGTTTTGTGGCTTTTTGATGGGAACTTGCCCAGAGATGTTACCCTTGAGTGTGTATGTTCTTTTTCTCTTTTTCATACGCTTCAAGGACTTTTTTGTCGTTCCAATGCCGGAGTACTTGAAATCGTATGTGGCCTTGCTTCGGTAGAATTTGATATGTAGGAATATGATTTAGTGGTTTGATGGTTATAAACAGAATATAATTCTCTATTGTAAGTGGTGGTTTCATCTCGTGAAACAAATTATGGGTAGTTACGCATTTCTTTCAGTCCGTAGAAGGATTTAAAATCTAATGTTATGGGTTAGTCGTGCAACTTGTGTTAAGTGAAATAAAGTCGGTTTTGAAAGGTGACAAGTTCTCTGTAAATCATACTGTAGTCAGTTTTCTTGAAAATCAAGTCAGTTGTTCCTCTAAATGTACGTGCAATTAATATGTTAAATATGTTGCTTCTCGTTCATTATTTTAACAACCGGCATGTGGAAATGTGGACAAAAGATTGTTAACTCCACGGCTAGTACTATTTAGCCTTCATTTTATTGTTTTAAATGCTGTATTATTGGAGCCGCTGTAGCTTAGGCGGCCCAGTTTCATATCCCAGCCAGGACGGTACACATGTTGTCCCTAAAATACACGGCCAAAATTTAAGCGGTGATTGCTGACGTCAAAATAAGTAAAAAGTTCCTATGAACATGAGTAAAATCCCGTTTCGTTTTGGAGATACAGCGTTTTCAACTTGGAACCCAAAGTCGGCCCCTGCAATAGGAAGAAAATAATTCTCAATAAATCAGAAACGAAGTGATGAATGGAAATTTCGTTTGGGGAAATTTGTTTCTAACAACATGATGGATTTCAGGAGTAAAAACACGATGCAACCGGGTTCTCAGTGTTGCCAACCAGATATAACATATTTTTTTCAAATGGCACTACGTCATGTTATTAGGTATTTGCCATCTTCTCGCCTAGAGATGATAAACAACATAAGTAAAGCACACAACTAGCGTTGCAAACTGTGGGTATCCTAGGAAATTACGTATTTTGTATCAAATCCAGTAGTGACTCGGAGACCCGATCTGACCCGAACATAAGTAACCCGGTTCGAAACTTGACCCAGTGCAAAACGACCCGAACGACTCTGGACCCGGTCTTCACCGAAATCACCAGACTACCTTGTTTCTGTGGTTAGAATCAATCCATATTATAACGGAAAATTCCTTGAGAAGTGAGCTATGTAAGGGAACTTCATATTTGCGAGTTTTAAAAGATTATAATGCTTTCATCCTATTTAATACATCAAACACAAAATTCTTTCAGAATATCCTTTCCGAGAGAAGGTGGCATTTTTGTTCTTTCCGGTAAACTTTATTTTTATATGGACCCGTCTAGTAACTTTGGACTTCGGCCCGTCACGATTGGCCTCGTAGCCTTTAAAATCCACACCCATGTCCCTGCCGGGACCTCCGAGTCGTTGGCCTACCGCCGTAGACCGCACGGCTACTCGGTCGGCTTGTTCTTTCCGGGGATATGAGACTATTTTCACATGTTATTGCTATCATTAGGAACTTTTCGGCGTCGCTTTTTATTGTACTTTAGGGAGTAAAAACCTTGCTCCCGGTCAACTCTGATGGAAAGACTGTTAAAACGCAACAGTGTATAATAAGTAAATCTCTGCTTCTGACCGGGTCCGAAGCATAGATGCGGTAACCCGTTTCAGCTCTGATCAGATCGCGAAAACCTTTCTATCATATCCATATTTTGAAACACTGTGTGTTTTACCTATGTTGTTTACCATCACTAGAGGATGCTAAATACCTAATAACACGACGTAGTACCATTTGAAAAAAATAAACGTAGCAGGTTGGCAACACTGACAATCAGGTGACATGGTATTTTCTCTGCTGATATCCACCATATTTTTAGAAACAAATTTCCGCAAGTGAAACTTTGATTCAGTGCTTCACTTCTGATTTATTGAGAATTATTAATTTTCTTCCTATTGTTATAGGCCGACTTTGGGCTAAAAGTTGGAAACGCTGTATCTCCAAAACGAAGCGGAATTTCACCCATGTTCATCGGATTTTTTAAACTTGTTTTGATGTCAGCAAACCCGTCTTAAATTTTGGCCGTATATTTTACGGACATCATGTAGTGCTCTCATGCCTGCGCTCTGAGATTCTTTCACCCTTCTATTAAATTGAGTAACAGAGTGTCCTTGGTACTGTGGGACACTTTGGGAGGCAAAGGCAGGTAAATCGTGAGACTGACCACCCCACCTCACTTTAAGCCGTAGGACCAGAATATGCGGAGCGACTGCTCATGGAGATAAAAGTGTAAGTTGGAAGTTACCAGCCCTGTCGGCATGTATAAGGTCGTATCATTTGATTGGCGTTACAGAAGGCATGAAAATTTTGGACTAGTGATCATTGTTTTGGTTATCATATAGAGTTAAACAAGAAAAACAAAAGTGAATGTACAGAAATGTTGAGACATGTGTACTTTCTGTACTAGACGCACCAAAATGTGCAGCATCTTCACAAATGGCATTTCTTGTCAAATTGTGATGTTAGGCGTGTTGGCTTACCAATCATTCCAAATGTTACTCCAATAAATCTAGTTGAACAAAGTGTATGATCTAAGAATGCAGCTTACAGAAGATTTGTAGGCTTGTCTGTTGCGAAGTGTCATTTAATTCACAACGAATTCGCCCCCCTCCCCTGCCCCCGCTGTAGTTCCTCAATTATAAACTTTTCTCAAGTACAGCAGTATTTGTACACAACTTCAATTGATTTCCTAATACGAGACATCTTAGGTTATTTTTTTGTCGAGATATTAGGTCATTTGTCGTGTGTGTCAATCTTATTTGTATAGAAATAGTGGTATTGCGAAAGTTAGGGAATTATTTTCATGGTACGTGCTCCTTTGGAGGCGAGTATTGTAGTTATTTACTTTTTATAAACTGAGGTATCTTTCTTTTTTATGTGAATTGTTACAACAGATGCAACGGATGAAAGCGTTTTTGATACACTTAGAAATTGTATGTATCTATTGTAACTGCATAAATGGTTGCACGAAATAATAATAATTAGAATTTAATGAGATACGCCTTCACAGCGATAGTATTGTGTAACCCTGCATTCAGAGGAATAAATGAGTAAGAATGAAAACAGGGTAATGCGAGTTCCGAATTCGGCAGTATTTGGACAGGAAAATGTCCAAAATATGTTTTATGGTAGAGACCCACATGAAGGTATTCACCACCATACACAACGTTTGCATGGGAATTTGGTTGTCAAGTTTCGTTTTTTCTTAAACAGCAATTCCTTTGATCAAAATCCTGAGTGCGGCGATGAGCAGGGCTGAGATTTGATGTGGGTATTAGGTTTTTGTGATATATGCAGACGCTAAGATTGTTAGTTTAATACGCTACAGAAAAGCATACTGCCGCTACTTATCCACTAAACATCAGCTGTTCTTGCGACCTCGGCTAGGATTTTTTTTTCGCTCTCAACCAGGCCAGCCGTGGCGGGAAAGTACAACGTTGCCATATCATTAACAAATATGCAAAGTGTATATTTTCCCACGTTTTGAACTCTTCAGAAGACGGTAAAGGACTATTCTTTCACTGAATGGTTATTATGCGTCTTCGATGGAAAGTTTGGTTAAAGAAAGGCAGATGGGACTAAGGGAATGTTTTGTCAATTATACAGTGTATGTGTCGTTGCTGTTGGGATTTTATCTGTGAATTTATAGTAGGGCTATACGGAATATCCTGACGCAAATTAATGTTATATTGATAAGAAAAATTTCTGTTTACTGTTGTGGTAATCAGAGTTACAGATTCCGCTGTTTGCAGATAATCATAACAAGGTTTGGTAAACATTTGAAGTGTCATCAATCTTCGAATAGTTTGGCGAGCATTTTTCTTACAGTAAACTCTCAATTTAATGAACTAATAGAGCTAAGAGGTGCTTGATAATTCGAAAATTTGTTAAATCGTGGTTTTTTGGTAATATTTATGAAAATATGATGATTCAATTTTAATATTATCTAATATAGACCATTAGGTGGTTTGCAAAATTTCGTAGCGTTTTCCCCCAATGGCAGAAGTTTTTTCTTGTGGAAATATCTTCACAGTTCGGGATTTCTGAAAATTTCTTCTTGTGGAAACTGTGCAAATC
>JAGDQP010006379.1:47195-72660 GCA_022664845.1 Lepisma saccharinum | reverse complement strand
AAATGATATATTTTACCTATGAAATATGATACCTTCCTGCTTTCTGCTGCTATAATTTATGCAGCCAGTTGCAACGCATTTCACCATAATTCTATTTAATAATGAAAAAAATCAAATTTGTTAAATTTAAAATTAGTATTTGCAAGTGGGAAACAAATATGGCGGATAATACCCGTTGCCATGAACTACCAAGCGCGTTCATTTGTTTCTTGGCTTCAATCTTGTATTACAGTACAGATAGCTTATACCATATCCTTCTATATATAACATCCTTGATATACATATACATTTCAGGTATCATAATGTTTGTGCTAAATATTTTGACCAAAAGTTGTGAACGAACGAATAATAGATATTTAAGTACAACAAAGCATTCTGCATTAAGACTAGACCATAGAATTAAACTGACTAAAAAGAAATATAAAATATAAATATTAAAGGGAATAAAAGAAAATTTATACAATAATAGAAGAGAAAATATAAGTGACGTAATAATTTATATAATCCCATAACCTACTGGCAGGTAGCTGACATCACACCGTAAGCTCCCAATGTTTTTTTTTTTCAACGAAGTTTCACGTGTACGTAATTATTCCATTAATTTTCTATGTGGTTATAATACAAGCTATCAGAAAAGTTGTATTAAGTATTTCTAAAAAATATTTATTTTCATTTTTTATGTAATTTAGAAGGAAATTCCTTTCCGGTGTTTTTCATTGTTAAAATGTGTTGTTTTTTTTTGTTGTTTTAATTCGTTAAGCAATAACTTCTCTGTGTGCTTGAAAAAATAAAATATGTAAAATTCCTTTTAGTATGAACAGTTAAAGTACGTACGGTCTAAGATAATATGTCAGCAGTCTTACCTTAAGTTGAAGAAAGGAAGCAAAGGCTGTCTGTGAGATTTTTAAAATAAAATTAGTTAAATTTCTAATTCTGTGTTATATGTATATTGTTGTTGGAACTATTCATTTTCTTTGGGAATGAAGCAACATTTGCTTAAAAGTTTAATTTGAGAAATGATTCCAATCATATGGCGAGGTTGGTATGTTACTACGTTCGTCCCTTTTCTTCTGTTCATGCGCATTAAAGGAAAAACAGATCACATGAGAAATATAAATTTCCTCTTTGAAATCCGCAGATATTCTTGTAGGAGCTTGAATTATCTTATTACCTCAAAATTGCTCCCTGAGGTCGTAGAGTCTACATCTTCTCTCCATTCTATTCTAGCAATGTGAAGTTTCTAGCTTGCAGTCATAAACACCAGAACACTAAAGTAGAGTTGATCGAAGGGGCTCGCTTTGGGGAGCAATAAAAAGAAACTGCAGGGATTTTCTTTGTCCCCTTACGCAATATGAAAAAGTACTGGTGAAGGTTAGGGAAGGCGACTGAATTTATATTTTTAGTACGAGAGAAGCTTGTTTAAACTTTGTTTCTCATCTTCTAAATAGCTTAAACTATAACTGATAAGTTGCCATTTAGATGAAAGAGTGTGTGTTGCAGCCCTGCCAATGTATGTGGAAATCCACAATATATATATAATTTTAGCAGTTGTGTGTAATTTGCGTGGAATGGAATGCTGTGTGGAATATGTGTGGATTTTTGTATTTCCAGAAAAGGATAAAAGTTATGAAGTATCCTAGTTACTTCCTCCTTAGCGGCAGCTGTAATTTCCATGAGTGTCAACAGATGATGCTTTTTGTTTCCAATTCTTTCTTGTTCTCTATATGTCTTGTGTATACCTACCGCGCCATCCTATTCTTTTACTGTAGGAAAATATAATTTACCACCAAAACAAGAAGAAATTATCACCTTTTCGGTTCCCTTTTTCCTGAGCTCATTGTTGAAAACTTGCATACGATTGAAACACTTGTAAATCACCTGTGAAACTACCATGTGTCGAACTTCGTTACTCGAGGTCTATGACAGTAAGAAAGAGTGAATTGCAAGTTTGTAAAGAGCAATTAGATGGAAGTCATCTCTAATTTCCATACTCAATTCTTAATAATAATAATAATAATAATCACATTGCATGCCCAACCTCAAGAGTCGGGATACGCCACTGCTGACACAAGACAAGCACTGACTGTCGGCATTGTGCAGCTGCTACATGAAACATGAATGACTGGCACGTTGCACCACCTACTAATAAAGCGTACCTGCAGAATGTTTTAACAAACTGAAGTTAAACTTTTTCTGAATTGTATATACCAGGTGTATGCATAAGTAGTTTCCGGTTTACCTAAGAGATGGCGCCAGCGAAAAGTACGCAGCGTATTCATTTGACACATACGTCATTTTGTTCGTCTGACATTAAACTACAAACACACACAAGTTGAGTCCGCCAAACACCTTTGAGTCTTTGTTTTATCGTTCAGTGATCATGTCGAAGTTTATGCCTGAAAAAGAACATTTGCGGCACACATTGCTTTTCTTATTGAATCAAAAGAAAAAGGCTGTTGAAAGTCATCATCGTGTGCTGGTAGAAACATAATATGGTGAACACGCTCCATCGATAAGAACATGTGAGACATGGCATCGACAATTTAAAAGTGGTGATTTCAATGTGAAAGACAGTACGCGCTCTGGTAGACCACAAAAGTGCGAAAACGAGCAGTTACAGGAGTTATTGGAGGATGACCCAACTCAAACTCAACAACAATTGGCAAAAGCATTAAATTGTCACAAGATACAATCAGCACACGTTTACGAGCAATGGGAAAGATCAATAAACTGGGTAAATGGGTTCCACAGAATTTGAATGAACGTCAAATGGAAAATCGCAAAGTCACTTATGAAATGCTGCTTCAACGCCACGAAAGAAAATCCTTTTTGTATCGAATTGTGACGGGTGACGAAAAATGGATTTATTTTGAAAATCCGAAGCGGAAAGAATCCTGGCTTCCCCAAAACTAAAAACTTGGTGGAATCCCTGTACTATAGTATAAATTGTATGCTAATGCATTGCAAATGTATTAGGGTCATTCGATATTCCGGAAAGGAATTTATCATTCCGAAATGTTGGAATTTCGAAAACCCGGCATTCGGGAATATTTAGAATTTGGACACTCGAAAGGTCAGTGTTCATTTCTGAGCACCAAATAATGAAAATCAATGGTTCACGTGGGCCAGGGAGCATCAATTTATAAATTTCCTGCTAGTCAGATCAACAAGATATGCTTTCAGAACAACTGACAAAACCCTTACTGAATATGGTATAAGGGTGTTCATAATTCCGGAATCGGAGTGACAATATTTGTGGTTTCACAATGTCGGAATTTCGACAAGGCTGAATTCCGTAACGTCAGATCTCCCGAGATTTGTAAGGTAAGAAAGAATTCAGAAGCGTTTAATTTCCAGAGTGTCAAAATTCCGGGTTCCCAAGAATTCTGAATTGCGAAATTGACTGTGGACCACCGAAAATATAGTAAAGTGTCTTCAAATGTCAATATTTGTTAATATAAATTTATCATATATATAAAAAATCTAATATTATTTTTAAACATCCGAAATTATAGAGAAGTCGCACCTGTATACGGTAAAAAAAAGGTATTATGGACCATAAAATACCTATATCCTTCTGAGGAAACGAAACTCTCAAATTTTGTGACTTTTTTTTTTTAATTTTAAGGCTAATAGTAATCACATTTTGGGGGTACGCAATGCCCATCCCCTCGGTGCTTTTGGGTATAAAATGGGACTTGGTATGAAACTGTTAATATTTCTAAGTTAGTTCGGAAACAAATCGAAGCTTTTACTTAGAAAACTTGTTGATATGATACAAAAATAGTGCATATTGCTCTGAGGGGGTACGCGTTCCTCGCGTCCCTTCTGTGGGTAAAAGGAACTTAAAATACGTATTTGGATCCTATGTACTATGATATCCAGTTACACATATCCCGTTAGACAATTTACTTGTAAGACTATGATATTTTCCATGTCAAAACTTTTGTTTTATATACTTAAGATAAAATAAAATAAAGGCTGGCAAACAATATGTTTTTATTCTTTGATTAATACGTATTGCTTTGCCAGCCTTTATTTTATTTTATTTCATTGTAAGACTAATGGCAATAATCACGATCGTAGGATCGGAATCGACTCCTACCCTCTTTGATATTTTTTGGTGCAAATTTTGCATTGGTATGCCACTGTTAAAAATAAAAATACTATACAGATAAGCTATTTTCTACAGCACCCTAGAGGTAAAGCTGTAGGTACGTTTTTTATAGTGGTATGCCCTTATATCCACTATCTGCGCTCCAGAAAATAATCATGCTATATATTTAATAGATGTATTGATTATAGGTTAGTTCATATAAAGATTTTCATAGTAAAGATGTTTAATTTTACTATCCATAATGGAGAAATTTGCTTATACTTTGATAATTATATTGTAAAATGTTCTTTATCTAATTCAGATATATTAGTTACTTACATTAACTCTTAGTGGTAATGAAAATGGCAAAATAGATTGGCAATTAATAAATTTGGTAATGTAGAAGAAGTTCATAATAACTAATAAAGTACCGGTAGAGAGAGAGAGAAATAGACAAAGCTCTTATCGATAACTTCTGAATATCATAATTACAAAATCTGTGACCTATCAGCAAATGGTTTCTTAAGCGTAACAGGAGAGGAGTAAGCAAAGCTGAAATACCAGTATGTCCGGTGAATTAACATTAAAGAACATATGAATATATCTGGACATTTCATTATCATTGTTTTCTGCTCGTGTATGAAATTTGAAGGGTGACTGCAAGTTGTTGAATAGAAATTTCTTCTAAGGATCATCATCATATTCAGCAATTTGAATCAACTGCTAGATGAAGGCTTCCCGCATTTTTACTTACACATTTCAGTCATCTTCTGTCTTCATCTGCGTAGCTACTAAAAAACAGTTTAATTTCATCTTGCATTTGGTCTCCTTTTAAGTCGTTTCTTCTCTCTAGGAACACAATGTAAACATTTCTCGTGTATGGTATTAAATTTAAAAGGCAACAACATATACATTGCGTACAATAACCAGCTGGCATATATACCAAGATCATATAATGTTCAGGGGCATTTATAATAGTGACTCTCGTAAGATAACTGCATTATAAAGTATGCGATATAAACTGATAATGGAAAGAAACCCAACATTTTGATTCAAAGCTCAGAACATCTCTCTTTAGTGCTTTCCCTTTGTTCTGGATGTTAAAAGTAAATCAAATGTATGGTATTCTCGTGCATATCCTATGTAGTTAAAAGTGCTGGGTGACATGTGGAATATAAGGGTTATGCACGTAATTAGGATTATATAAATACAATCAGTGGTGCATTTCAGTCATGGCGGACCCTGACGGTTACAAGGTACTTTTTGAAAGTCGTATATCTATTTGCATATATAGTGAACTTTACAAAATGATAGACATAATAGCGCCAAAGCACTTTTCCGAGAAGAAATAAAACACTGAATACAATATCATGTTTTTCCAATGAACTATTTACTGGCTGAGGTTATTATCACATTGGGAAAAGTGAAGGTTGTCCTATCCTATCACTCTTGTTTCCCTTCCACAACGCTGAACAATTTGGTGACTGTTATCTTGATGCAAGATCTCCCTGTTGTTATAAAATAGACAGGTTCTGAAACTAGCTACTGTGGTAAATTATACAGAGAGGATAGTTATGATTTGCCTCAACGGATTTTATTGACGATGTTCCAGGTGCACTATCCAATGACCGATTCGCTGATCATGTCCAAACCTTCTGGGTCTAAAACAGATTTGGTCGCAGATCCCTTAAAATATTGATGAGAATCAGCGAAGATAATCAAACAATTTCAATTTATTAGCCGGTGAGACATTGGGTGTGTTAAAATCAAAATAATTCCTTTTAAATCCCCTCATATGTTCTGGAATAGAATGTGCGTTTAATTTTTCTTGCTTTGCAGTATTCCTCCTTTCTAGTGGGATCCTTACGTAAAGCACATTGTCACTGTATGAAATTACCTTTTGCTTCTTCATATCATTATCGCAATATCGTAATGATTATTTGTAGCAACAGGATCGTATACGACGTGATAGCACAGTCTTCAAAATATACGATATAAATCTGTTAGAGTCCGTTTGACCAAAGATCTTTTATTATAGTGGTTAAGTTTAGTAAATAATAGAGCAATACTTATTGACGTTTTATCGACACCAGTTTATTACAAAAAGTTCCAATATTATATAACATACAATTACTTTACAGTTATTAATGTAATAATCAGACTAGTGGTTCACCTCTTTTGCAATGATAACTTCGACTTAGGTCTTTTTGGAACGGAGATTATTTAGAGAATGGATACTAACTCCAGTACAAGTTAGCAAGGTATAGGTATACCGACTCCAGTGCAAGTCGGGGGTTAGGAGAGAGTCCTGACTCCATTCCAAGTCAGGTACGTAGAGGTGACCACTTTTCAGAACGAAGAAGTGATAACTTCTAAAGTAGTTGACTGACCTTTTACATCCCTTTCTGTGGGCGTATTTTTAGTGTTAAGCCTTACCGCTTGGTGTTGGTGTCGTCTGCTTCTTGTGGACACTTATTCAGCATTATGTAATGTTTGTTGTCTGTGATTTGTTTAGATTGTAGTCAAGTCGACATACTGACCCAATGAACCACATCCCATTATACTCCCCCTCCCTTATTCCAGGGATTATCTCGCTTTTTGGAGAGCTAATTCACTGGGTATTTATGTAATCACTTTTGCATTACACTCTTTCACTAAACGACACTGATATAGAAAAAATACATTTTTTTAAAGAAATTAAAAAAATGATATTTTATATTCATATGAGGAATTTGCACTTGGCTCTAACTTGTCCAAAGCGGGGTCAGTCATTATGACATCATTCCCGTCAGTGGGGTTAGGCCTTTTCCTCTTTTTTTGCACTGACACTTTCGTGGTAAATCACTTTTAAATCATGTATACAAGATCACTGATTGTGGGTGCGATGCACTTGCTGCTGGGTATGGGTTCACTATTGTTGCACTGATGGGTATTGGAGTTGTGGTCGGGGCTGTTGCGGGAAATCTTGACTTCTTCCAGTTCTATGTGCTGCTTCTGTGTTTCTTGCTGTGTTGAGGGGAAATGTTGTGGCTGGTTGATTCTTCTTAATATGTACACCAGTAATATGAAATTTATGATTATAAAAACGATTAGGAGGACACACACTGTTATTATGGTTATCATATGTAATATACACAAAAAATGATTATGGTGGATTTGATTTACTTTTTACAGGTTTAAAAATACAGTACACTGCAATGGATAGTCCTGTTATTATCACTATTACTATTATGACTGTAGACCAGGTTATCATAGGATGCAAATAAAAGTCCTGGAATTTACTGGGAAGGTTGTTCTTCTCGCGTTTCAATAAACTGTTCAGGTTATCGATCGTTTTCTGCAGAGTTTGAAAGGGCAAATGCAAGTTTGTTTCATAACTTTGTGGTAATGTGTAATGCTTTACTTCGAACTCTCCTACATGCCTGGTTACTAGTTTGAAGGTTTTTGTTGTTACTGTTTCGAAATCTTGATATAATAAAAATAAGTATATTGATTTGTATTATTATTATTAATTTTAGTTTCTGCGTGACAGTTACTCAATTTGACTTCACTTCTTGTTATATGTAAACCGGATGGAGTGTACATATAAAATTCCTCTAAAGTTGATAGTTTCGGTATAATCTGACATAATAATGTTTTATTTTGGTAAATTATTTCATGTAAACAGTCCTTCTTTTGCGATTTCGGCTGTGCTTGTACCTTACAAATTGTAAACATCTTCTGTTGGTTACATAGTGACAACTCAAATTCATATATGTATTTCTCTATTTCTCTTGCGTGTTCTGGTAATGTTAATCGCATACGAGCAGTTTTAGATAAAAATCCATTAATATATAGTATATGCAGGATAAAATAATTTCTTTGATTTATCACAGGTATTTATAAAATTACATCTAAGTTTGCTGTCGTAGCGTTGAAATTAATTAAGAAACTTTTGGAAGTTTGGTAGAATATTCCTATATCGTTAGTCATTATAGTACTTCTTAGTACTGGATTTGTACTAATGATTTCTTTTGCTAGTGCCGGTTTTATCAGTATATCTGAGACCTCTCTTGTTTCTTTTGCCAAATCCAAAGTTTTCCACTTTCGTGTCACTGCTCTGCTTGGCTCCTACCTTCGCATTGAAGTCTCCCATTACAATTTTGTAATACGATTTGCTACTATCCAAAATCTTCTGTATCTCCTCGTATAGTTCTTCGATTTCCTCCTTCGGATGTGAGGTTGTTGGAGCATACACTTGTATAATTTCCATAATGTACCTGTTGTTTACCTTTATTACTACCCATGCGATTATATCTGAAATTCCTCCAATTTCTGTGATCCGTGACTTCAGGTCTGTATTAATTATAAAGCCAACGCCTGTCGGTTTTCCATTTTCTGTTCCTTTAAAGTAGAACGTGTGCCCCCACGGTAGTTCCAACTGTTCTTCATTCTTCCTCCACACTTCTGATAGTCCTATGATGTCCCACTTAATCTTCTTTAGTTTATTCTGCAATTCTTCTAATTTGTCGTCTCCCGCAAGTAACTGACAGTTAAGAGTCGCCACGTATAAGTCCGCTCGAGTTGCCGTGTCGGTGTCCTGGCAGTCTACAGTCCAAACCCGGACATTTTTACCGTCTGACTTCCTGCAGGACTGACTGCTGCCGTTACCAGCTGCATTCCGTCCTCCGGGCAATGAAGTCCTCCGAGGCAGTTTCCTTACTTGTACAATCATGTATAAAGAAAGAAGAGGTGCTGACATTTGTCTCACCAGGTTGTCAGCTAATGCGGGTTGGTGAGCAGCCCATCCATGTTCGTTCGTCAAGCAGTTGCTTGGGTACTAACAGGCTCCACGACGTGAACGTATAGATTGGACATTAGACGTCTACTCCGGTCGGTTTCCTTAAGCCTTAGCAAGAGGAATTAAGGGGTCTCCTCCCAGTTTGCCGGTCGTGTCCCGGTTGCCCGGCCATATATATATATATATATATATATATATATATATATATATATACTTACAAGAAAGCAGCGAAAACCGCATTACATATACACATACAGTATATACACACACACACACACTCCTATTGTTTAAAGACGAAAATAAAAGAACCAGCTGTAGTAGTCGAAACAGAATATTTTTTTTAGCCAACAAATCACATTGAAATAGCAATATACGAAATAAGTATAATACAGGTTTTTCATGTACATTTTTGTAAAAAAGATTTTACTTTTTGTGGGGTCCTATACAGCTAGGGTTGCCAACCGTCTGGTATTTTACCGGACGGTTCGGCTTTTGACCTCCTTGTCCGGTGTTCGGTACGACCTCAAAACGGGACGTTAAATGGCCGGTATTTTTTTCCTCTTACTAGCCCTATTCTCTGTCTTATTCATATTATTTTTTAATTCCGTGGAAAGTAGATTTAGTTGAATCTGGATTCTAAAAATGAACCGCAATTGACAACAGGCTGGTCACGGCCCTAGCGTAATTCCATCCCGCAACGAATTTGTTGTTCCGTCGCAGTGATGTTAGAGTTTGCAAGGTGACAGTGATGCCAATTTGACCTATTTTTGGCTAAATCTAGCATATTTGGAGAGGCATTTAGCTATACAAATATATGAAATGCTTATAGCTTTAAATATAGCTTATTTAATGAAACTCTTGCCATTTTTGGCCTTTTTTATTACCCATACTTTTTTCTTTCAAAATAAAGTGTAAACTTGAAAAATAAGTCTATCTGTCATTATATACAATCGTATTAATTGATTTCTCAAGACAGAGGATTTTTTATTACGCAACAAATCCTTGTTTTTTACTCTTTTTATCTCTCCCCACTCCACAGATTTAGAGCTACTCAACAATACTTATCAGCTCAGATATTAATTTTATTGTCGTTCTCGTAACTGCCCCATTTGCTACTTTTTAATAATTTTAATTTCGTATTTCATTGCAGGATTCTTAAGCAGATAGATTCATTGCAGCAAGAATGAGGCTATATATCTTGCAGTTTTCTAGTTTCGTATTTCATTGCAAGATTCTTAAGCAGAAAGATTCATTACAGCAAGAATGAGACTATATATCTTGGAGTTTTCTAATAGAAATTTAATAATGTTTCTGTTCTTCAAGCCATGGAGAGTAGAGGAGAGCCAAGCTGGTACGACTTATTTTTCAAGTATATTTTGCGTATGGCATAATTATATTGCCAATTATATTTGCTTTTCTGTTTTAAAGTACGATGTATTATTGATGGTAGACTACAAAAATTACATGTGCCGACTCAACCAAAACTGGAATAGGTAAGTTTAATGAATGCTGTAACTAAAGTTATTAAATTCGAAATTCGAATCGCTCCATTTTATGTCAAGTAATCACTTTTCCGCCAGATTCCCTGTGGGAGGTGGGGTTGTTATCCCCCCAAAGTTTCGACAACACCCCCCCAACCTTGACAGTTTTGCTGTAAAAAATCGATAGAAACCGTACAAAACTTCACTTACACCCTCCCAGTTTTGACTTTACACCGCCCAAATTTAAAATCCTTGCGGAAACTCAGGTTGTTCACATTTTTGACGAGCGGTTATGTCACAATCTTAAGAGTATATGTACTCCTGGAGGGTGTCCGGTATTTCCATTTTCAAAAGTTGCCAACCCTAAATACAGCATGGTTAAAGTTTCTTGATATAGCACAAAAAGGGCTTCTACTGATAAATGGCACGCATGTTAAGGATGCAAATTAAACATCTTAATAGCCATGCGTTAACTTGATACTGCTATAAAATAAGCTTTGTAATTTAAAAAGAAAAATCCCACATAAGTTCTCGGTCGTTTAGAAAACACATTCGACTGTTACATAAAGAAAAATAAATAATATTGCCTCATTTTGAGCGACTACAATGAATTGTGGTATTGTGTTTATTGGAAAACTCATAGGAGAGAAATCTAATACCAGCTTTATTTCTGACTGGAAATGGGGCGATAAAGAGGTGTTTGAAGATAATTTGAAAAGTGCAGTACATTAGCAAAACTAAATGTGAAATTTTAATAAGGTATGAACAAACACTATGAAGTTCAAACAGATAAAAGTAATGGCAAACTTAATAAAAAAGATATTCTACGAAATTGATAAGCTGCCATATTAGATACAACTATAGTTTGCACCCACCAGCTATTTGCAATCCTGTAGATATAGAGGAAAACTAAACATACATTTTATCTCGTATGAGTTTATGTGAGTAAAAGCAAGTTTAATTACTGGGTATCAAAGTAAACAGTGAGTTTTACTTGTAACGATTTTTTTTTCTTTTGTTACAGCAATGCTTTCAGCACTGAACGTGGGAAAATATATTATTTTTGCTGCTGCTGTTGTTGAAATAATGGTAATAGTACTTCCAATCTCATGTGCCAATGCACATATACACCCATCCACATTTAACAACAACAACAACAACAAATCATATACACATACGAGGCGTTGAACAGAGACTTTCGCTGAAATGTAGGAAGTAAATATGCACTATCCTGAAATAAATATCCCTGTGGTTCCTTTCCAAATACGTCGAAATACACCTGCCCGAACGTCATTGCCATGCCTTAAAGATGTGTAGGAGGTCGTTCTACAGCTTTGTGGTGACACAGGGGTGTAACCACGGGAGAGGGTAGTGACCCTCAAAAAGTTTATTTGCCTGTAAATGAGTCTGTAAAAACGATGGCGAGCTATTTCTCGAAAAATATGTTGTAAGCAAGGTCATGTTACCCGACCCATCAATATCCAGCATACGTAATTCAGTGCCTGCAGTCGCTGACTAAGAACGATGCCAAGGGAAGTTATCCCTCAGAAATGAGACACGCTTAGCTAAGAACAGCCGGCCTAGCTAATAAAGTAAATAAGTAAATAACACGTAACAATACAAAACAGATCGTGAGAGTCAAACCTCTCCCGTCGCAGCCGTGTCGTTCCTATTTCAATGGACCGAAAAACTTTGAGCTTGTAACCCTAGTTGAGATTGAGAGAAGAAAAGAATATAATTTTGAAATGTCGCATTCTCACATTTCAATTGTACGAGTACCAAATTTGACTGAACATTTGTTCATATTGTGTACTCCCAAGTGCGAGTTTTGTAGCTTTTTAACGTAAACTCGTAATCGACTTTATCAAATTTAAACCCGGGACCTAGAGCATATAAAGTAACCTCAACAGCACATAACGATATTGGCCGATATGAATAACGGACAATACAATTTCGGATCTCGTGTAACGACCTCGATCAATAGCGAATGGCAAATATTTTTGACGATATTGATCGTTTATCGGTGATCGATACCAGTCGGTATCGCACATCGATAATGATCGCTATCGGACAGCATCTTCTTCCGATATTATCGATATCCCAGTGCATCAATTGAAAATAAATAAGTACAGGGGGCCCATGAAGGTTAAAATATTGCATAAGCTCTAGGCAATGTTCACTTTATAAGATTTCGTATTACTTTTATGACTCTAACTCAGACCTTGTGTAATGAACGAGCTTGTAGAACGCTACTCAAGATAATTTATGATAAAGAAATAAGGTATGACTACTCCAAAGCAAACAATACACAAAACATTGTTATACACAATGGAACTATAAATTTTACAGTGAATGGGGTTTGTCTCAGACCGGCTCAATTTCGCCATTTCCCAGCAAGTCAGGCGACGTCGTTATTTGGTCGGGGAAAGCCCAACCGACCGTGGGGAGATGAAGTCGGGCTGGAGTCTGATTTTGAACCCGTTAAGGAACCGACGTCAGTGGTCCAACGTCGGGACGATATGGAAATGCCAACGCGTCGTCGGGTATTTGTCGTTGGACCGACAAATTTTACTACTCGCTCCCCAATTTTTCCCGTACACACTACGAGAAATGTATTTGTTTAATGAATCGAATGACGTATGGTTCTACAAACATAAATATGATCTTAATAATAGAATGTATTTTATTCCGTTTCATCTCCTCCAATTACTTTTGACATTTCTTGGACTTGCCTGCGGTCGAATTTAAACCTGGCATCTTCTGATCGATCATACTGTGCAGTGCTGCAACGCTTTAACAATTACTCCAGATAGTAGTCTTGCTCCAAAGAGACTTCTGTCGAAAACAATACGTCAATTAAATACTTCGTGAACTCAGCCATGAAATGTAGTTACACAGACACTATATTTATTACAGAATGATATTAAGCAAGGAGCTGAGGAGGTTTATTGTTCAATACACAGAATTTTTCGAAAACATATCGTCATCGCACTATACCAGGACATGCAACTACAACAAAACTCCTATTAAGGCACCAGTATTACTGGCACCTACTGTCACTTTATCTAGATTCAGAGTATCATCAAAATATCGTGATTGTACTATTATCACCTGCAACTAGAGCTGTGCAACGAGCGGATTTCGAGCACTCGAAATCCGAAGCCCGAAGCAGTCACGCTCGAGACGTGGGAGAACTGGCAAAATATCCAATTCGAGCAACTTCGAGCGTGAATAGGTCTCGAGCGCTCGAAAAAAATTCCAGTTCGAGCAACTTCGAGCGTGAATAGGTTTCGAGCGCACGAAATTTTTTCAAGAGCTCGAACTGTTCGAGCGGAGTTCCTGCTCGAATTACGTCATCAGATTACATTTTTGTCTTTATCTTCCTGTAACTGGTTAAAGGAGGTTCAGTGTTGCCAACTAACCTAATAATAATAATGGGTTATCTAACAAAAACCTTTGAACTGAGATAGACTATATACGAAATCACGATTTTGACCCATATATACGAGAGTTGGTCAAAAAAGGTAAATTCACAATTTTCAGCATATCTCAACAAAACTTCTCACAACTTTGAAATTTGACAAGACAAGGAACAGGGTACGTCCGAAATCAAAATGTTAACCAATATATACGAGGGTTGGTCAAAATATCTCAAATCCACAATGTTCAACATATCTCAACAAAACTTTGCACAACTTTGCAATTTGACAGGATGAAGAACACAGAGTACGTCCAAAACAAAAATTTTCACCCATATATACGAGGGTTGGTCAAAATATCTCAAATCCACAACTTTCAACATATCTTAACAAAAGTTTGCACAAGTTAGTAATTTGACAAGGTGAATAACATAGATTACGTCCAAAATCAAAATTTGACTCATATATACGAGGGTTGGTCAAAATATCTCAAATCCACAATGTTCAACATATCTCAACAAAACTTTACACAAGTTAGTAATTTGACTAGATGAAGAACATACATAACGCCCAAAAGAAAAATGTTGACCCATATATGCGACGTTTGGTTAAAATATCGCAAATTTACAATTTTCAACGTATCTCAACAAAACTTTGCACAACTTTGCAACTTGACAGGACGAAGAACACAGAGTACGTCCAAAACAAAAATTTTGACCCGTATATACTAGGTATGGTTAAAATATTGCAAATCCACAGTTTTCAACATATCTCAACAAAAATTTCGCAGAACTTTGTAATTTGATAAGATGAAAAACATAGAGTACATCAAAACAAAAAAAATGCTCATATATACGAGGGTTGGTCAAAATATCTCAAATCCACAACTTTCAACATCTCTTAACAAAAGTTTGCACAAGTTAGTAATATGACAAGATGAAGAACATAGAGTACGTCCGAAACAAAATTTGACTCATATATACGAGGGTTTGTCAAAATATCGCAAATTTGCAATTTTCAACATATCTCAACAAAACTTCGCACAACTTAGTAATTGCACAAGACGAAGAACATAGAGTACGCCCGAAACAAAAAATGACCTATATTTACGAGGTTTGGTTAAAATATTGCAAATCCACAGTTTGCAACATATCTCAACAAAAATTTCGCAGAACTTAGTAATATGACAAGATGAAGAACATAGAGTACATCAAAACAAAAAAAATTGCTCATATATACGAGGGTTGGTCAAAATATCTTAAATGCACAATTTTCAACATATTTCAACAAAACTTTACCCAACTTAGTAATTTCGCTAGACGAAGAACATAGAGTACGACCGAAACAAAAAATGACCCATATATACGAGAAAGGGTCAAAATATCTCAAAATCACAATTTTCAATATATCTAAACAAACTTTGCACAATTTACTAATTTAGCAAGACGAAGAACATAGAATACGCACGAAACCAAAATTTTCACCCGTATATATGAGAGTTGGTCAAAATATCTCAAATCCACAACTTTCAATATATCTCAATAGAACTTTGCACAATTTACTAGTTTGATAAAAGGAAGAACATAGAGTACGTCCGAAACCAAAATTTTGACCCATATATACGAGAGTTTATCAAAATATCTCAAATCCAGTTTTCAACATATATCAATAAAACTGTGTACATCTTCCTAATTTGTCAAGACAAAGAATTTTAACATGATTAGAGGAAGCAGTATTTGTTGTAGTAGTAGTAGTTGTTGTTGTACTTGTTGTTGCTGTAGTTATAGTAGTAATAGCAGTACGATTATCAATGTACCCAACGTATTTTAGTCACCCCACACCAACAGGAGTGAAACAATAAATCAAACAAATCAATAAACAAATCAATCAATAAATAAAACATTACAATGTAAATACGGCTTATGTTAGCATGAATCAACATTACATGTCTATGCTTTTTTAAAGTTCGAAACAAGATGAAAGGGGCAACAGAGAAGGGTTCATTTCAATCAAATGTACGCTCTGTCAACTTTCGAGCACTATGCATGAAACATATAAATCGTACGTAGAATAATCATACACATTCCTGGATTTTTTGTGCTGCATTTAATAGTTTCTGCTGAATACCGTGCTTTTAATACAATTAGTTTTCTTTTTCTGTAGTCTTGATATCGAATCAAGTTGTGGAGGTCTGTGAGAAAGATCTATGGGGTCCAGATCTGGACCGGGGTCCGTCATTTGAAGCCCCCTTTATGTACAATATGACGAATGCAAACTTTTTAGCTTGCATATACGAAGGTTGAATAAAATAATATAATTCCATGCTTTTAACGTATAACTGTAAATCATTCTCACGTTATTTGCAAGAATTAAAATGCGGGTCGCACATTGATAAACAAAAACTTAGATAGACATTTAAAAATTGGACCAAAGTGGAAGTGGAGTATCGAGATTAAATGCCCCCTCTGCTCCCTGGTTACATATACTCATTAAAATTTAAATGACTTCGAGCAATCCAGTATCGTTTTAGAGAGAGGTCAATGCCATCAACCTTTCAGCGAAATGTAAAGAGATGACAAGACGGACGATAAAAAAAAGATAAAATTAATTGTATGTGCGGTAACAGCAACAAGACGGACGAATGATGGCTACTGTCGTAATGATGAAGAGAAGCAAGAGCTAAGTGACAAAGACTACCTCATAGTTTTTCTTATCAACATTCCACAAAAATTAACTACTTCAAACGAAAAGTATAATTAAGTCCTTGTTTATTTTTAAAGTACTAATTGATCGGTTCTCAGAGTGGAACATGTAAAGATATATGACAGCAACCAATCTTACCTAACCCCCACGTTCCCATGGTTACTAATTTAAGATATTGTATGAAAAATGCAAGAAAGCAATTGTTAATAACATGTTTGAACATATAAAAATATATTTCGAAAGAAAAAAAGAAGAAAAAGTCTTACTGCCCGGCGGGATTCGAACCCGGGTGTCTTATTTAGTGAGTCAACGTCTTACCGCTGAACAACTCTACCTCTGCGGCAAAAGTAAGTTTTGTTGGACGATCTCTCGAACCTGCAAATTACCAGCACAGGGATTTGGAAAATTTACAGATGGAATAGAAATTAACAGCACTTTCGGGTATGCCCGCCCCTAACTGGGGACACGCAGCCTAGCTCCCTCAGCCCTCCCAATGAAGAAAATGCACCCCAACCCCGACGGTCCAATTTTTGCAGCCATCGGCCCGGCCTCGGGGAAAAATCGCATTTTACCGCGGTCCACCTGTGGCCCGATGCCAAGTGGGCGCGTTAGGCAAAAAAGTTTGTTGTCAAAGGGCCTAAAGAACAAATGTTAGGAGTGATCTAACTAGCTTAAACTGATCCTTGCAGTGTACCAATAATACCAGTACATTTTGTGAAATGGTTGGCAAAAGGATGGGAAAGTTTTTTTGCCTCCCTTGTCCCGACTATGGGTTTTGGATTTGGTCGGGACTGAGGAAAATGCCGACCATGTCCTAACAAGGCGGGAATATAACGGCAAGAATAGTCGAGAAGAAGACGGGCCACCAACTATCTGAGATAGTCAGCAGAAAATTAAAATCAATTAAAATCAGTGATAGTCACGATACAATAGCCATTAATTTCTTCATGATAGGGATTAAAAAATCAATTGCAAATGACAGTTAGGATCGTCGGGTTTCATTCGGCATTTGTTTTGAACCCGACTCTATACCGACTATTGAAATGTGAGGAGCAGCATTTGTATGGGCCGAATTCTGGCCGAGGGCTGTAACGCTCTAATATTAAAATATGCTTATTATATTAAAAGATTTTTATCTCTTAATTTCATTCGTCTTTTTACATAAATCTGTAGTGAAAAATATAAAAAATACAAAGCAAGCAAATACAATGAAATTAACTACATTTCTCATGTTCTTGTTTGCATGTTGGAAACATTGAATTTTAAACTATATTTCAACGAACATTTAATTTCGTTAATAGGGCATTAACATAGATTTCGCTTTATGTGTATTTTCTAAGACGATCTATTACACTTATTGAGAAATAAAAATTTAATAGTGTAGCGATGATCAAGGTGTTGAAGAAAAAAACTGCACATAAGAAAGTAAAAAAAGGAAAGTACTCTTTATTTTTATTTGTATATGATGATGAACAACGCGTAGAAACTCCATTCTAGACTGCCTGTTAATACAGATACCGTAAAAGAGCAGCGATCTCACAACGTGGATGCATGGATGAGTGGATAAGGCGACGAGCTACTAACGAGAAGTGCAGAACGTTACTGTGTTCGAACCCCACAACAGCCACTGAAATTATTTATTGTTGCTAAATTAATACTGTAAATCATGATGAGAGCAATGGATAAAATGAAACTAACTGTGTGTAAACGAAAAGACAGCATTCATGTTTTTATTTTGACCAACTAAATACGTTTTTTTATAGCCATATGCGGACCGTCTTAGCTGTGCCGACGGTGGCAAACGCCTGGTGCCCGACTGACGCCCGACAGTGACTGTCAGGAAATGGTCATGGTTTGGGCGGGAAATGATCGGGCCGACGCCGACCAAAATGAGCGTTTCTCTGGAAGGTTTTTGCTGCCTTTGGGGTTGTCGGC
Source organism: Lepisma saccharinum (assembly GCA_022664845.1). Classification (NCBI taxonomy): domain Eukaryota; kingdom Metazoa; phylum Arthropoda; class Insecta; order Zygentoma; family Lepismatidae; genus Lepisma; species Lepisma saccharinum. Next base: position 54,246 of record JAGDQP010006379.1, on the reverse strand, counting down.
CCGTCGATCGGGAACCGAGTGCGGCCCCACCCTCACCGGCGTCGGCCCAGAAGAGGGCCGACCCAGTTTTCTCCATTGGGTTGGTTTATTTATAAACATCCTAGTTTTGAGTAATCCAATCAATGTGCTTAACTGATTACGTATCTCCTTGTTAATTTGAAGCGTAGAGAGAGTGCTATTTGATCATTATATTTGCACTGGGGACACGCGAAATTGGAACACGATGGCGTTGGAGCCGGTCAATTAATTCGTAAAAAAGAAATCTGCATTTTGTTTGTTTCATTCATTGACCTCTATCAGATACTGGACTGATCGGAGCCATTAAAAATTTAATGAATATATGAAGTCAGGAAGCGGAGGGTAGTTAACCTCGATTGTGCACTTCTAGTCTAAACCAATATAGACCTAAGTTTCAGTTCTTTACGCTTACTATCGCTGTGTGGCCTGTTTTTTTATTTATGTTTTAATACTTGCCAATAACCTAAATATTATTTACTTACACAGTTCGGTACCTGTATAACTCAAGAATTAAGAGGCATAAACGAGGAAACGGTCACACAATGTTAACATATATATATAAAACTGGATAAGAACTGAAAATTTGGCACATAGTGGATTAGTCTGGTAGTCGGCAATCGAGGTTAAATACGTATTTGCTTTGGCGTCCATATTTCGATACTAGCCGATTACTCCAGTAGAGTTACGTAGAGCTTGATGTTTATGGTAGAGAGTAGTGGACGCTTTTGGGGAAATAATGTTCATGACCTGTCCGCGTTTCCTTCACTCCCATTTATTGGTGCTCTGTTGAACTACTTTCAAGGCACTGTGAAAACCGGTGGCCGGTTGGCCAGTCATAGGGTATTTTTTATCTTGGTTTCGCTACACAACAACATTTTTTTCTTTCTTTCCACTTTTCAACAATTACATTTTGCTTTCGTTTGCATTCTCAATATTTCAAGAACATACGTTAGAAAGTCAGGTTAGACTCTTTCTGTTGTACCCATTTTTAACATTTTCAAACATATCAGAAATAGGATAAATCAAGTAAGATTAGATTAATTTTAATTGTACGCGATTCACATCACGTTCAACGCAAGAAACTAACATGACGCCAGGAGTGTTACTTCACAGAGGCGGACGTAGAGAGTAGTAGCTGTGAGCTCTACGTAACAATATTGGAATGACTGGTTAGTGTTGTAAGATAGACGCAAACAAACATTTAACGTCGTTTTCTATTTCCAGTGTAATCCAATGTAAACCAAATTTTCAGACTTGGTATCGCTGTGCGGGCGTGTTTTTGATGTAGTCTTATTTTTTAGTTATTTATATAATTTCTTAATAGTATTCCGCACTATGTATATGATAGTGCATCCTGTAAATAATGTTTAGTTATTTGCAAGAATTAAGACACCATTTAAAAACCGGATCGCACAGCGATAACAAGCGTAAAAACCTGCGTTGGTACTGAACAAAAAGTATTGCCTTTAGAATGAGGTCATTGGTAGCAGCATTAATTATTTTATTTTATAACAGGCAGCTTATTCCCGTACTTTAATCCTCATTGGCTAAATTGCGTGATACGTCACTTGGAATATATTGTAGATTGTGCTATTTAGCACAAACTATACGCTCGTTGTGCAAGACGTTCACTAAATATTTATATGATCTGCATTTTTTTAAAAATTCTTTAGTAAATCTATATTGCTTTGAATGCTTTCCATATAAGAAGTACAATCTGAAGCGTTGTGATTCCTGTGATAAATTATTATTTTGCCTTTAAATTGCCTTGTTTTAATTTCACATTACCTTCAATCGCTAGTATCGCGCCCTCTACATGTATTCGCTCGAACTTGTTAGTTTTCATAATAATATTAATTGTTTGGTGGTAGGAAATCTTCTGATATATTATCACAAACATTTCTGCGAATAGTCTTCCTGTAGTGAACATATTCGAGGGGATGAAAGTAACGTAATGATATTTAACAATTAATGCATTTCGCGCTGCCGCCTCTTGGATTTCAAAAGCTTCGGAATTGAACTAAACACTTGTTCAACCCCCACATGAAATTTCATGAAATTCTGATAATATGTAACAATTATGATATTCCGCGCTACCGCCACCCCGGTTTGCAAAATTCAACAATTTTAGTTTCGGAATTGAATTCAGCACCGCTTGAAAGTTTCACATTTGGAATTTCACGCAAATCTGACGACATTTCACAATTATGACATTTCGCACTGCCGCCATTTTGGATATCAAATTGCAACAATTTTTGTTTCTGAATTGAATTCAGGACCCCTTCAAAGCTCCACATATGAAATTTCACGGAAATCTGATGATTTTTAACAGTTATGATATTTTCAGCTGCCGCCATATTGGATTTCTAAATTCAACAATTTTAGGTTCAAAGTTGAATTTAGCACCCTTTCAAACCTCCACGTATAAAATTTCATCAAATTCTGATAACTTTTAACACTTTTGTCACTTCGCGCTGGCGCCATCTTGAATTTCAAAGTTCAACAATTTTAACTTCGGAGTTGAACTCAGCATTCCTTCACACCCCCACAATCAAATTTCATGAAATTCTGATCATTTTAAAAAATTATGATATTACGCGCTGACACCATCTTGAATTTTGAAGTTCAACAATTGTAGCTTCGGAATTGAACTCAGAATCCCTTCAAACCCCCACATATGAAATTTCACGAAATTCTGATTAATTTTAACAATTGTAACATTTCGCGCTGTCGCCATCTTGAATTTCAAAATTGTATACTTTTGGCCTCGGTAATGGACTCAGGGCTCCTTCAAGCCCCTATGTATACAATTTCATGAAATTCTGATAATTTTTAACAATTGTGACATTTCGCGCTGCCGCCATCTTGGATTTCAAAATTGTACCTTTTAGGCCTCGGTAATGGGCTCAGGGCTCCTTCAAGCCCCCACATATAAATTTCAACGAAAATCTAATGATATTTAACAATATGACATTTCGCGCTGCCGCCATCTTGGATTTCAAAATTGTGTATTTTGGAATTGAAAATGAACTCAGGGTCCCTTCCCCCGCCCTTCCTAATCAGATTATCTTTTAGAATGATGATGTTTCGCGCTGCCATCGTCTTGGATTAAAAATGTCAACATTTTTAGGCTTGGAATCGTAGTCAGCGTCCATTGAAGCTCCCAGAAATGTTAGCGTTAAAGTGCCTATAGAATCACGATAATAGTTTTTTAGTACTTAATTAACTACATGTTGTATCAAAGCTATAAAGTTGAAATTATACAATGAGCAGAATAATAGTATCACAGTTGGCAACATTGTGTAATTACGTCTTTTACCAAGATTAACAGAGGGGAAGGGGGAATTCCGAGCGCTCGAAAATATTTCGAGCACTCGAATTCAGGATTTCGAGCAAAAGTGTTCGAACAAATCGATCACACTTTGCTCGCTCGAAAACTTATTTTTGTGTTTCGAGCGCTCGAAATCCGCTCGTTGCACACCTCTTACCTGCAACTCGATGTTTCTCAGTACACATGAAGGCCAAATTTTAACGTTTTAGTTAGTCGTTCATTAGTAATGTGAAATAGCAATCCTTTTGCTATGGTAATAATAATGTAATGTAATATTTATTAAAGACTTACAAACAGAATGGTGCCAATATAACACTAACGTAAGACTTGCAAGATACATATAGACGTACAAATATCAGATAGATATGCAAATAAACAAGAAGCAGATACGTAGATATAGATGTTTGATAGCAATACAATTATTTTACATAATAGTTGTTAAGATAAAGATAAAATGAATAAAATGGCAGTAACACATAACAGTTGTTGATTAAACGTTTCAACAAAATAAAACAGTCAATAATTTATGATGCCTTGTTCTGTACAAGAGAACATCAAAATTAAAATGTTCGATAAAATAAAAGCATTGAGTTTTATTTTGTAACATATCCTCCAAAAAAAATCAAATAATTTTCCGTCTACGTTCTAAAGATTCAAATTAGAAAAATTACGCCAGTAATCGTAATTTTGTGAGTAATAAGTAAAGAATTTATAACATGATATCCTGAAAGGCATTACTACTACTACTACTACTATTAGTACTACTACTACTACGAATAATAAGGATAATAATAAATTAGATGTTCCTGACAGGACATACAGATACCTTTGTTTTTAACAAGTGTAAAGAACTATTCCTCATTCATATTTTACCACAAACACATTTGTCCTCGCCAATCAATGGAAAACGATCCCTAAAATCTCTAAGTTTCGACTATTCATTTCATAATTATGAATTAGAAAATACAAAATGGATGGGAGCTGCCTTTTTCCCGACCATCAGGAATAGATGGGGGCCCCTCTCTTTTCCCGACCATAAGGAAGTTGACGGGTCTGCTGGGTTTCACTCCTAGCCAACTAGATGGGGACCAACAACATGCAACTATCAAATGTCACTTAAGGGTGGGTACCGACCTTCTCCCTACCATTTTCCACTAATAGTCGGGTCCCGCCTATTCCCAACAGTGGGCCGACCCATATTCCCGACTATTTGCTACCGTGGTCAGTATTGGGCTTGTTAGGTGGTAGTCTATATTCATATGAGTGCGCTCGTAATCCAGATGTTACCATAATGGTGTTTACACCATGCTGTAATTATAATTATGCTGTTCGCAATAAAGGCGAACTGATAACTACATATCAGAGGATCATAACCGAAATATAAAATTTCATATTTACGCTAAACTTTCAATTATAACAAGCGCTATATTTACCATGTTATTTTTTAATTCACTTCCATGTAACGCAGGTGACAAATCTTGTTAACTGGCTGGTTTCCGCTCCTTAACTGCAACACTTGAAAAACAAATTAGAAAAGTTACGGGCACGTTCACACCACTCTCTTCCGAACGATTTTGGGCGATGTCAATTGGTATCATGAGGTGATATTTGCAGACAGTGATATTTCTGTAAACTTCAACTGCCAAGCTTTCCCCTCATTGTTTTAACATAAAATATATACAAATTTTACTATCAATTTTTGGACACGCAGACACACTGGTGTTTTCAGACACGCTTCTGGTTGCTTCATTCGAAAACACATTCCATACACTTTCAATCGTATACTTTAGATTTTTCGTGTTGCCCCTTGTTCGCGAGAAAAAAATAGTTGCCATGACTGATGGCTAAGCCCTCCTGTATATAGATCTGAGTGTCCACTTGAAATAGTGTTACTTGTGAGTCAAAGATGCCTAAAGGCCATCAGTAAAAGTTTAAAGTAGAGAGTTCTATTGGAGCTGTCAATTCAAAACGTTTGTAGACGCATCGACAGATGCCATTCATGGTCTTTAATGTTAGTAGTGCCTTTAATTAAATTTGCTTACTTCAGTTTGTCATAAAGCGAAGTAAATGGTAGTTGGAGTGTGCTTTATTGAGGAATCCTTAGTAGGGCTGTCAATATCCGGATAATTTGATATCCGATTAATCGAACAATTCATTGTTCGGATATTCGAAATCCGATTATTCGAATAATTTTCATTATCCGAATAATTATCCGGAAAATGGATAATTGGACATTATCCGTATAAACGGATAATCGAACATTATCCGGATAAACGGATAAATGAACATTATCCGGATAAACGGATAATCGAACATTATATTATCCGGATAAACGGATAATCGAACAATTATCTGTGGAACAGATAATCCATGAATTATAGTGGATCCCGGGAAGATGCCACACATTTTATTCTACGAGACATTGTGCAGTAATTAAAAGAAACAGAAAAGCAAATTTTTGCACAAAAACATGGTGAACATTGATGCTCATACTGACGGAAGTATATCAAACTAATTGCATACACAACGGATATATTCACTGTTTCTATCAGGCATATTTTCGGGGGAGTTTGTCCCCCGAAAGGTTTCCAACCGCCCTCCCAAAAGAATTAATGTTAACACTTGTTAATAGTATGTTAACACTGAAATACGTATATAATAGTATATTTTGTAATATGGTTCATATTATTTGGAGTTTTAATTTTATTTGTGGCCTTAGGCATCTAAGGCTCAGGCTGTGATAGGGGAGGAGAAAGGATTCGGGAAGGCGTCGGCCAGGACCTATGTTAAAGGCACCATCCCGGCATTTTCCTGGTGACTGAGGAAAAACTCTGGAAAAACCTCAGTCAAAATGGCCGGCTACTGGAATCGAGCCCACAACTCCCGAATGCTACGCCAACGCTCTACCATTAAGATGTTATTTTTAGGTTAACTAAGGAAGTGCAATATATTGTTAAAGTAACATTAGTGTCTATTGTTATTTTTTATTTTTAGCACATTACAGTCAATATTAATTGTTTATAATTTTCGCTAGCCTCCACAACCCCCCCCCCCACGAATAAAATGTCCTGGAAGAAACATTGGATATAGGCTTATTGGTCTTTAAACGTACATATCAAATAACGAATCTTGCCCAATCCATTAGTGTAAGATACCCACTTATTTGGGGGAAGATGTCTCATATATTATAATTAAGATAAACGACAACAGTAGTGATACTTCATGACTACGTTTTCTATAATGTGACTAAAATACATGAACAAGTATGGATATCTTGCCACTACTCCACCTTGCCGACATCTGCTTGAAAGCGCAGATTTCTCTCCCTTATGTAATAATGGAACATACACCAATTTAATGCAGAAATAACTTTAGGTTTTATGTGAAATATATAATAAATCACACCCATATTTGATCCACTACTGGATGAGGTCTCTCCTCGGAGGGAGGAGATTGGCTTACTGCTCGCACGCTGACCAGATGGGTTGGGAGAGGAGAACCTAAGCTTTCACTGTGATCGCAACTATCTTTTATTCATAGCAACTCCTTAGTTGCATCACCATGCTAGGTGGTTACCGTTCCAGAACCACACCCCTTAGAAAAAGCCTTGGCAGCGCCGGGAATTGAACCCAGGACCCCTCAATCCGTAGTCAGCAACGCTAACCACTAAACCAACGGGGCGGTCATATGTATATATATCGA
>JAGDQP010006379.1:0-42195 GCA_022664845.1 Lepisma saccharinum | reverse complement strand
TTGGCTCCACTTTTTGCACCTCTGGTGTTTTTGTTCGGATCGAGTATACGTAGCGCTTTGTAGTAGAGCGTTGGCTTGTGTTCCATAAGCCCTGAGTTCGATACCTGCGTCGGTCATCTTGACTGAGGTTTATCCAGTAGTATTCTTAATCACACAAGGTTAATGCTGGGATCGTACTTTCGAAACTAAGCATTGGCTGACTTCTCTTGTACATCGTCACCGCGCCCGTATTCCGGCCGGAGCCATATATAGTTACCTAGAGGCCATAAACGAAATTCAAATTCTATTGAATACGTACGCAGACTATCATTTACAAAATGTCCTTATTGACTCTATTCTGTTCAAGAAGAATAGTTCAAAAAATAAGTGTCTAACCAGAAAACAATGAAGATAGTCTTATTTGATAGAATGTATTTAGGTAGTGGGCATCAAATGGCGTTATGCCCTGTTCAAGTGCAGTTTCTACGCTGTCATGGAATTTAGTCCGATTCTAAGCTGTGTACTGAGTAGAGAAAATTATTTTTAAGCTAAAACAAGATTTTTGAGGGAAGTACTTGTTTCTTCTCCACGTGACATTCACTACATTCTTTTAGGGAGGATACTGACTAATTCGTTCACACCATACAATTTCTCCATTTAGGACCATTGTTATGGAATTCCACTACTATAGGCATCTTTCCCCGATTGGTATCTTCCCTCAATCCACTCTGTAGGAAGAGCGGATTAATACACATTTAAGCGAAAACTGTTATGCATTTAGCTATTGAATGAAATTATATTTATGGCCATTTGGCTCAGGACATGAAGGGGAGAGGGAAGATTTTAGAAGGAAGTCAGTCAGTATCTAGTTTGAAGGTACCATCCCACAAAGATCCGGAAGTTTCAGTGCAAAAATTAGAACCCACTTTGATTATTATAGAAAAGCTGTAAAACTCTTAGAACATCCTTACTAATGCAGTAATCATTGGATTTATTAAATGTCAAAATTAAATTAGCAATCTGTTTTGAATATTACTTTTATATTTTTGAATGTTTGTATTGTTATTGATGGTAATTTCGATCTGTGTCTAAATTTAAAAGTATAAAATTCATATAAATGAAACAGTCTATATGAACTAATTGACTCTTTTTCTTCTTAGAAAGAAATCGAATTTGTAAAATAAGTAATTAAAGATTCTCCACTTAGAAATTAATTGTCTTAAGGTGCCATTGAAGTACTACGTAAGCATTCAAGTCGGGAGGGGGTCAAGCGTTGCTTATTTCTTCTGACAATAGGGGAGGGAGATCAGACCAATGTTTACGTAAGATCGCTAAAAAAAACTTGTTAGTCTAGACTTAGGTACTTTTTTTTACTACGAAATAACGATAATAAACTTGGTGTGTTTTACGTAAGCATAAGGGAAGGGGGCGAGTATCTACTATTTTTTACTTACAACCGGAAGGGGTTCAAAATGACTAAACTGATACTTGAATGTCTTCTAAATCACCTTAATATATTATCGATTCTGATTCCGGTTCAACATTTATAATGGAATATCATTTAGAAGGTTGTTTCTTCCTTTTACCTTCATTGTGAGAACTCTATTAACCAAGTGTAAGAGAAAGATAACGGAAGATAATGTTTTGTGTGCCTGATAACTATGAAAGTTATATTATATACGAAAACGTATGAAAACGAAAAACACAGATAATATGAAAAAAATGCCATCTCAAATAGTCTGGTAATTAGCCACAGAGTGGCATTGGGCGCTTAGACTCCTTGATCTCTCCACAGGAGACTGAATGATACTTCAATATTGTGCTCCCCCCACCTTTCTCTCTCTGAGCATATTTAATTAGATAAAAATTAAGCGTGCTATCAAGAATTAATTTATGTGAAGACATTTCTATAACAAGTACCTGTTTCCTTCGTGAGGCTTAATCAGTTTTCTTAATCTGTTGTAGATCTACTCGTTCAAAATGAAATATTTACTACCGAAGAGATTGTTAGTGTAGGGAAACTTTAATAACGTTATAATAATGTAGCAACTAATTAATTTTATATATTTTAACTTTCCTATTTTACTAATTTATCAATAAACAACATTCACCAGTAATTTATTGCACCGAAACTTGCTTTTACTAAAACATCCTGCATCGAAACATCCTAGACCCATCCCACCATATGACTAATGAGACAGGAAAACTCTCTGAATGTCTTTCCTTTAGTTTGGACATTCGGAGAGCAAAGTATTGTAAATATAAAAATAACTGTTAGACTAGACTTCAATGCTCTATTCCTAGAAACAGGACATGCTATTGATTGTCTTGCCAAAAGAAAATAGTTCGGATTGTCTTGAACATCCGTTGAGAAGAGGAAACAAATAGCTTTTGTTAATCTCAAAACTATTTTCTTCAATAGCGTGTCAACCTAACTGTAAGTGAATTCCGACTAAGTGCTCGCAGATGTTCATTTGGCTCTAAATTCTTTCTGGGAAAACACGTGCATTTTTTAATCTGATTGTGTGCATGCCGAAAATAAGGTGTTCTAAAATATTTAGAAATGTCGAGTTTCTAAGAACATAGCAACTGAAGCGCGACGAACCCAAGTACAAAGGAATGTGTCACTGCTGATATATATAGAAGAAATATACCCATATTTCTGTTTGTGGAGCAACTGGTTAGTGCTTTGTTTTGATTAGCGTGAAGACTGGAAAGAGAGTAACTATGCCTCAAAGCAATGTTTGGAGACATTTTGAGAAGATATCAAATGATATTGCGAAAAGTAAATTTTTGGACGAACGACAAATGTCGCATGCATAAAAAGGTATCTTAAGTCGCGAGTCCCGACAGCATTAGTCGTCGACGACACAACGACAAAGTGTCGCGTGCATACTGTATACACCCGTGTGCACTTCGTTTCTCTGGGCAATTTTTGAAATAGTTGTATAAAATACACAATGTTAATAGTACCGTGCCTATATTCAACATTCCATATTCTGTGCTTGCCGCGTCTGTTGCGAGATTGTGCAACTTTCGGACATTCAATTTTTTCCATCACCTATTTTCTATGAATCTGAGTGTACACAGGGATGAAAGTGAAAAATGTTCTTCGTAGCTTGGTTGGTGAAAGCAATATGCTACCAGCCCTACAAACATAGCATATGTGTTTTATCCTCGCTCTCGCCAAGTTTTTAACTTGTGTTTTAGGCGACCAAATCTAATACATTCTAACTTCGGTCAGAAATAGTACAAAAAGTGTTCAAATTGTAATCGAAAGTGATAATGCATTCAAGGAGAGAATAAATTATAGAAAGCATCGCGCGTGATACATGTTGCTCCACTTTTGAAAAAGAAAGACGAATACATTTTATTCAATGCCAGTTTTCGTTTTACATGGAAAGAAAAAACGATGTATTAGATTGTAGCAAATATACACTAGCTCTCATACTTAACAAGGAATCTATTTCCTCTGTGGTACTGAAAGGTTCTGTATAACAGTGATCCACCCCCTTCAATAGCGAAATCGAGATGCTCGTAGTTCCAACCAGTTGCTTTCCGGGACAAATGTTCCTTTCTCACTAACTCCAGGGCTTAAAAAAAGACTTGATTCTAAACAATTTGGAGTACTTTAAGTTGTAAGAACACAATTATTTACATTAAACTAATATCATCATCATAATTAGTGTTCTGCCGGAATCGGCAGGTCCTTCAAGGCAAGCTAAACCCTCTCCATTCATCCTGATCTTGCTCTTTCATTTTCATCTCAACATACGATTTATCTTCCTTGACATTGTCAAGCAGTTGGATTCTTCTTCTTCTTCTTTCTTTTTCTCAGCCATACCTTAGTATAGAATCTCTGCGCAGTCAATGTCCTAATCAATTTGTCTTTCTCTTCTTGATTGTCTCCAGCATTGTTAGTCTCTCGCTAATGCACTTCTTCATTTCACATCTTTATTTTTATGTTATTTGCATCAATTTTATCATTGACTTTTAGGCAACTTTGGCTCAGGCCGTGATAAGATACGAAAAGGACGTGGGAATCAAGTCGACCAGAGCCTAAGTTGAAGTTTAGCTTGTTTTTTTACTGATTAACGAAGAAGAGAAACGATAAAAGAGTTTATTTGTTTGCAGATCTTGAATTTTTCGGGAAAATATAGAAAGTTGGAAATTTTACATCCTCATATACTACCCTGTATAATGGCATTTAAGAATTGGCCCATTTTCAGTCAAATGCTTAATTAGTATACTAATAGAAAATAAAAATAAGTAGAGATCCTGGATCTTGAGTAGACATTAGCTTCATTCTTGAGTACAAATCACTAAAATTCTTGAGTGTTAAAGTCAAAATTCTAGAGTTCACGGTCAAAGTTCTACGGTGTTTTTAAGTGAAATTAGCAAATTTATAACAAGCGAGGCGGAGTCGAGTCGGGGACTGTGCATATAAGCCACCGCCAGGCTTCAGCAGCGAGCATCCCATTTATATGATCAATGTTGCGTTCGAAAAATTGTGGCGAGACCTTTTCAAAGACACATCAACTACTTTCATATCCCAGTCATTCCAAAGTTGAAAATCCCCCCCCCCCAATCTTGGGAACCGCCCTTGCTGGAGAAATGATTCGGGTTTGAATTCGTGTTGCCGAGATCTTCAACCACTTTCTTAGCTCTAGTACTTTCAAAGTTGCGAATTCCCGCCTGTTAAACTCGGAATCCTTCCGTGCAAACTAGATGAATGATATGGGTTTAAACTCCTGCTAAGACTTTTTCAACGACATATCAACTACCTTCCTAGCCCAGTCGTTCCAAAGTTGAAATCTCCCAGAATCTCGGGAACCGCCCCTGCAATCTGAAGAAATGATTCGGGTTCGAATTCGCGTTGTCGGAACCTTGCCAACGTCACCTCAACCACTTTTCTAGCCCTAGTAATTTCAAAGTTTAAAATCACTCCGAAACTTGGCAACCGACCCTGCAATCTGGATGAACGATACGGGTTTGAAGTTTGAACACGTCTTGCCTAGACCTTTCCAACGGCGCCTCAAACACCTTCCTAGCTCGACTTGTTCCAAAGATATAAATTGGGCCCGCTATCTCAGGGACCTACCCGATCTCTGAAACCGCCCCTGCGATCTGGATGAGTGATACGGGTTTTAACTCGTGTTGCCGAGACCTTTTTCAACGCCATCTCAAACATCTTACTAGCCATAAAGTGACCCCATATCTGGCAACGCTCCTATCTCCTGTAATCTGGATAAATGATACGGGTTTGAGCTAGTCTCACCGAGACCTTTTCAACGACATCTCAATCACCTTTCCAACCCTAGTAGTTTCTGAGTTTAAAGTTGTCGATAGACGGACAGAACGGGCGCTAAAGCTTCACAGCATTAGCTGCTGAAGTCTAAAAGTACAAGTAATATTCTGCTTTTAAAATGTTTAACAACTTGTTGTAGGAAGATAATTTTGCACTAAACTAAAAACAGAGGTCCACATTACTCATACTTCTTCGCTCTATAAGTTTCATTGTTCATCGGACAACAACTATTTGGATATCCGTTTGTTTTTCGGATAATCGAATAAACGGATATCCGTTTGTTCGTTTTTGGATAATCGAATAAACGGATATCCGTTTGTTCGTTTTTCGGATAATAGATTAATCGGATATCCGTTTCTCCGTTGTTCGGATATCCGATTATTCGGATTCGAATAACGAAATTATCCGGATAATTATTCTAACAATATCCGGATGAATAATTATCCGGATAGTTTTGACAGCCCTAATCCTTAGCAATGAACTATAGGGGTTCATTTGGAATGGTTTACTGTACCAATGAAACTTATGGAAAACCATCAAAGACTTTCGGGGCACTGTGTGAAATGAAATTTTATCAACAAAACTGAAACGCTTATTTTTGACATAAATATGGAATTAAAATGAAATTACGATTATAGGAAGTGTTGCAAAGTATAAACTTTTTTATACATATTCAAGCTTGTCACATATATAAATGTAATAAGAAATATTAAAAGTGATTTTGACAAATATATGGGCTACATGAATCGAGGTGTGACGCGCCGTCATGGAAGGAAAAGAAGAAAGGATATCTCGCGCTGTCTTCGTTCTAGCAAATACGGGTGTGTCCCAGACGGTGGTTGAGGATAACAATGCATTTGAGGAAACAGATTGACAGTGTTCTTTATAGCTTCAATCAACTTTTTCCTAACAAATCATTGAAAGTAACTATATTCAAGAACTTCCTTTCTTCAAAATAGGGATGTATTTCGTCTTAGTTGTCTTCGTTACCATGTCACACAAATTTGAAAAGCGAATGATAAAAATAGCTAGATCTGTTCGTTTTAGTTATTGTGGGTAATTTATTTTATTTTTGCATGGCGGGACTGTTTTCATTTAATATAAACATTGCTCAGATTGAAAAATTATTTCATGTTCAACGGTAGGTAAAACTTGTTTCTTCACTGAACTGATTAATATTAATGAACCGAACAAATTGTGCTATAATATTCTCAAATTAATTTACTCTTGTATTATTTATACACATTTGACACGGTAGTCATACACAGTCATGAAGTTTAAACATAATGTTCTTTCAAATTATAACCAAACATTTATTAAGCATTATGCTGCATGGCAGATTTCAGAATTTAATTAACGTTTGAATTATTTATGTATAACAGAATTCCAAATATAGCTAACTAGCCATTTTACATAGAAATGTATTAACAATGTAAAAGAAAAAGAACAAAAAATATTTAATATTAACAAAAACAACAACAACAGAAAAGGTAAACAAGAGTTAAGGTAAGAGTGGGAACATAGAAAATTATAATTTTATAAATTGTGGTAAATTATAAATTACTAACGTAAATTTTATAAATTATTATCACTATAAGATACATGAATAATAAAACTAGAAATATTTAAAGTGGTTCGAATTGTATTTCATCCTAGTGAATAATGTGTATTCCGAGTAAATAGATCTAAATTTGATCTCAAATCTACACTATATGAAGGAATTTTATATTCAATAATAACCTAATATATAAGAAACATTTTCTAAAATTATATAATTTTAAATATCAGTTGTGAAAACTTTTGTTATAGCGTTAAAGTAGTATAGTGATATTATATAAATATACAAACATTGTAAGTATGTAGGCATTTTATATTACCCTGAGTAGGTTACAAAAAAATAGTAATAAATTTGTTCATCTGTATGTATTACTAGTACAAATATACAACACATTAACACCTTATAATATTAAATAATTAATCTGTATGTGTATATACGAGTAATTACACATGGTCATATATCACCTTTGTAATTTTTTGTATAGTACTGGATGAGCCATTAGTTTAGACCTCTCATTTCTAAAAAAAAAAAATTTCGAAGGTGAAAACAAAACCCATTAACATATTTCAGGACACCAATCGAACGTAAACTAATGAACGCCATGATTTATCGAACTAAGTGTGTTTTCATATTTTTTGATCCAACAAAAGAAAACTTTGTTTCTTTCTTTAGTCTGTATAATCTACTTTCTATTTTTAGATATTAATAGTTCAATTTATAAAATATGCTTTATTTTAGAATATAACACTAAACAAAATATCATAATGTATTTTATCGTATAACTGTTCAAAAGAAGATGGAAGACTAAACAACATGATTTTATTTGTTTATACAAAAACAAAAAAAAAAAAACTCGAAACATACAGCGACGGGAAGTCAAGTTGATAATAAATAAATAGATATAAGCAAACTGCAGGTTTTCTTTTCTTTTCTACAGATTCTAAGAAACAAAATTCTTGTATGAAAGCAATTGACTTCAGACGATGAATTTTGTTGTTCATAATTAGCTGTTTTTGGGCGGAGGACTTTGCATCTGAACCCTCAAAATATTTGTTCGATGTGAATGTAGGATTTCTTCAGTATGATTCTGGACGTATGAGAAGAATATATGTGAAACCTAACGTAAGTGCAATTCACAATATTAAAACGACTTTCTTATACAAACAAAACTTTTGTACACAGTAACTATTGAAACTTTTGAAAACTACACAGAAAACTTAGTCACTGTCGTGACCCGGCTCGGACACGGATCTTTTAAGTTGACAGCTGGTATTATATCATTCGACCAGTGTCGGCTCATAATAAAGTTGGAGAGATTATTTATTTATTTAGACAAGTTGTTTTCCAGTTTAGTTCCAGAACACAAACACCAGCTGTGTTCCAAAACAACCAGCTTACATGAGCATATTTTTGTTAATAAATTGTAAAGGAATAGCTTAAATTACTTTCACGTATTTTATTTATTTCTGTGTTCAAGAACGGTACATTTGTCAAAAATAAAAAATCTCCCAGAAATATGAAGTAGACTGTCAGACGGAATATTACAAGATTTATTTATTTCAATTTATTTTATATTTAAAAATTGTGAAGTTTCGTAAAATATTCGTACAGTATTTTCTGTTTTTCAGAAACAGTAGATTTATATATATTTTTATTGGATTTTTTTGAATTAATTGTAAAGAGAAAGAAAGAGATAAAGATAATTTTTCTCTTCTGGTTCCTTCGTTTGGTTTGACCTGACTACAGTATTAGAACTTTGGTTCCTACTTGGTGAGTGAGAAGGCAAGCCAGATATAGTTCTGGGTTTGTCGGCGTAGTGGATGGTTTTATCGCCGGTTTCCGCGTTATGCTATTGGGCGGCTATCTTGTGATCCCTTGTGCACATGTTTAGATTCGGTCAAGAATCCGAAGGAATCGAGGAGTTCAGAGTTCCTGTTTCTAATAATAATTTGGATAAATCAGTGGCAATACCTTCTCTTCATAATTTTTACTAAATATTAAATTTGAATCCAGTCAATAATTAATTATTAATTATTTATGTTGGTCTTGAGGACGACTTAATTGTGTTTGATTGTGGCTGTCAATGTGATCGATTGTGATTGTAAATGTGGCTGTACGTGTGGCTCGAAAATGTAGGGATTTAGTATAATTCATTGATTCTAATGGAGTAGTAAGGTGTGGAGACTTAAGAATTAATCTGCAGTTGTTTAAATAAGCCATATTTTTGTCAGGTTAATTTCTTCGTATTCTGAGTAGATTAATTTAACAGCGTATTAATTTCGGTGTTCCTGATCCTTTTGCGTGGTCTGTATTCATGGAGTTAAATTGGTGAGTATCTCTTTTCCATTTCTTTGTAGAGGAGTGTCAGTGACTGTGCTAGAATTGTTGGATGGTGCATTTTTGAAGTGAGCCTTATAATCATTTAATTTCCTTCTATTTCACTGGTCTGGTAATCGTTTGGGATGTTTTGTTAATCCTTGATGCTTCCTACTTCTTTTGGCACATATCTGTGCCCTGTAAAGGTTGTTTGTATTTTGAGCACCTTTGTCATTTTTATGTCCTTGTAGTTTTAGTACACTTGTTCATCGACCGGAGAAGTTAAGTGTATCTTGTTCTGAATAATTCTCTCTCGTTGTAGTTTTTTTTTCTGGATTATTTTGCTTCAAATATTATTAAATTTATTTGTAGTTTTCGTTCTCGTGACCACAGCCGGATTCGAACCTTCATCCTAGCTCGCAGTGTTGCTGTTATCATCTGCGCTTTGAGATTATTTCCATTGTTTCGATTCATGAATTTTTACTGTTATGAATATTTCATTCAGTGTGTTTGTACGAATTTCAGTTTACTCTGGGGAGTTTTTAGATGTTAGCCGGCGATAGTGCTCGAGATTTAATTTTGGTTAATACTCTTCTGTGGCTTTTATTTTGTGGTTTAGTCGTGTGGTAATCTTTTGGGACTTACTGAGAAGTGTCTTAGGAAAAATATTATTTTATAAACAATCGATTTAGTTGTATCATTAGGAATCTGGAAAGGAATTTATTCTGTTCCTGCGTTGATGTGCAGTAATTGGTACTCATCTTGGAACTAGTTCTGTTAATCAATTTTAATTGCTTATGTCATTCTGACGTCATCTTGTCGGGTCGTTTTTGGGGGCTTGGAGTAATTGTCGAAGAGGTGGAGTATTATTTGAACTTTTTATCGGAAGAAACCGAGAAAACGTTTCGCTGCTAAATTTTCGAATAGTGTTCCTTGCCTCAAAAGGGCAATCGGGAATCCTGCTGTTTATCATGTCAGTTTTGAACTCTTCTTACATTATTCTTTGAACATTACTCCCAAGTTGGTCTAGATTTTGCTGTTCCTGGGAAGGAACCTTATTCATACCAAATCTTCTGAATAAACTTCTTGGTGCGAACTTTTGTCGATCGTAAGCTGTTTATTTATTCTGGTGAATTTCTTGGGGAAATTTTGTTCTAATGCGTGGTTTACATTGCGGAGAGGGATCTTTCCATAGGAATTTTTCGTTACTAGGTTCGTAATTTGCTTTGGTTACTGAATAGGTTTTGGATGTTGGAAAGGTTGGAAAGTCAATTTAATTTCTCCTGAAGTGCTTGAGATTGATTCTATCCTTTCGGTCAATGAAGCACAAAGGTTTCTCGTGAATTTCTTGGATTCTGATGCTTGGATTGAATTTTGTTATTAAATTACTCGGTTTTGTGACGACAGTTACATCTCTAAATTCAATTCAAGTTGAAATACGAAAAGTGTTTCTCTGATTCTGGACTAAAAATTATTCGCCTAAAACGCTCTTTCTTTCTCGATTCAGTATTGTGCTGGATTTGTTTTCGCTGCTGTGGAATAACTTTTCTTTTTTACATGAATTTGTTACATGGAATGTGCAAAGTAAAATTGATTGTGGAAATTACTGTTAATTGATTCAAGAGAAAAATAAAACTGTTAATATTAATCGGAATAGGATCGTTGTGATTGAGCATTTATTTAAAACCATATTTGATACGGACGTTGCTTTTGTCCAGATTTGTTTAGATTTAGTTCTGTAGTCAGCTTCCTTTTAGCTTAAGTCTGACCTGGGGAGTCTTATTCCTGGGAGTAGGCGTTACGAAATTCAGCTTCACAGCTGATGTATCGTTATTCTTAAAGGGATATACGTGTTAGTAGGAGTAATTCAGAACTATCAGTAAATGTTACTAAATCGCTGTTTCGATTCGTTTCGTAGTAACCGTTACTAATTAAATTTCTCTGTTGTATTACGACTTGAGAGAATCTAGAACTATCAACGTTTTGGATAACCTTGGTAGTGTTTCTAAAGAACCCGGAATCATCTTGGTTTTGGAATTTTGGCTTCTGTTAAGGAAATTTTGTCTGCGTGCTGTTGGTGCTAGGTTTGGGTTTGTTAAATTAAAATCCACTAACATATCTTTAAAAAATATAATAAATTAAAGAAGAAGATCATGTGTAATGGAGGAGATATACTACAGCAGGTCCACTGTTACTTTCGCACTTCATAAGTATCCGCTCATACATGTTGTACATCTCAATGGTAGAATATAGACGTTTTATCCACTACTAAAATGCTAACAAGGAGAACTATAAGAAATAATAAAGTATTCCAGGAACAATAACGTTCTTTACTCTGTACAAAATCCATAAAAACAAGTGAATGTACATTCAGTACCATAGAGTTAGGAATATAAATAGAGAGAACCTTAGGCTGTTTTGTTGGAGAGGGGAATGAAGCCAAGAGACGGAAGGGACGAAGTATTTCGGCCATCTTGTGTGGCCCCATATTCAGAGACTCTCCTTTCCGAGTATTATCTCTCTCAGGTGCACTCATCCTCTATCGAAAAAGGCAATCCTCACAGTACTCGGTATAGAGGGACTCTAATTGGGCCACACAAGATGGCTGCCGATGAACCGTATTTGGCTTCATGTGACATCATGTATGTTCTCTCCATTTTTTCATAACTCAATGTTCAGTACATTAGGAAACTCGGATTTCCATTTTGTAAAGTGTGTAATGAAACATAACCAATCGATTCTCTTAATACTATGCGTTACTAGGTAAACAAGACAGGACCAATGAGAGCCCTCGTAGCGTTACGTATAGGAAAAGCATTGAATCTTGCTTCGACCAATCAAACTTCAATATGCAAAAATTACAGCTCCAACCAATCAGATTGTACTACATAACTTACTAAAGAAAATAAAAGTTTCACATGTCTTTAAAATACTAAATACGTTTGTTTATAGTTACTGAAAATTAAACAAATACCTAATTTTTCGAAGAAACTAAAACAATGTTGCTAAATCAATTACAATAAATGATATTTTTAAATGACATCTTGATTATCACGATTTGACCAATAGAATCCAAAACTATCATTATTTTGGGATTTCTTAGTTTTGATTTTTTTGTGTGTTTCGTTCCACGTAAGAAACCAAATCTATTTTTATGTGTGTTTTATTGCACAATCAACGATCAAAGGAACTGAAATTCGAAGTAAAACTATTATATAGCCTGGGTATAAAGTCAGATTATCGAATCGAAATCTCAAATACGTTCGAAATCTTAACTGTCTCGAATAATAATGAAGATTACAATAGTAATAATAATGAAAGTGATGTGAATAAGATGTGGGAGGCAATCATGACACCGTGAAGGGCGCAGCAGAAGAACGTGTAGGTGAAAAGAAACGACAGAAAAATATGCCTTGGTTTGATGAAGAATGCATTAAGCTTCATGAACGAAAACAAGCAAATCAGTAGTGGCTAAACAATAAAAGCGAAACAAATGCAAGCCACTACAGTAAAGCGAAACGTAACCCCACACACGGGTTAGAAACATAAAGCGAAAATATTTGACGTGGAAAATTCAGAAGACAGAGGAAAACGATAAGACAAATAGCATGCGAGATCTATACAAAAGCGTAAACTGGTTTAGAAAAGGTTACCAGTCAAGGCTAGGGACGATTAGAAATAAACTTGGAGATCTTCAGGCAGATATGGCAAAAATTCTTGATGTATGGAAAAGCTATTTCGAGAAGCTCCTTAATGTACGCACCGGAGAACAAACGAAGGAACTTGAAATCGGAACCGTAGAAGCGTAAATACCCGAACCTGGCGAGATTGAGGCTCTGGTACTGGATGTTGAATTGGTTATACATCAGCCGAGAAAGAAGGTTAATAAATCCCAGCAAGCTATTTACCGTGTTCTATCAGGATCAGTCGTCCCTTGTGTGCTCTTCCACTGTGCTAGTTCCCATTCAGCGACATCCAGGGGACCCCCAAAATCTTCCAGAGCACCCCCAGCTTTAATTTTTTGCTGTCAAAACTGTGCAAAACCTCCTACACCCTCCCAATTTTGACTTTACACTCCTCAAACTGAAAATCCGTTCGGAATTTCTTATGATATTCATGCCACGAAAACGTTTATTTCTAATAAATTTGAGATTACCATTGGCCTTTACAATTGGAGATGGTTACATACTATTAGCCCATCATTTGCTCCATTGTATCGACTTCTGCATTGTGCTATTATAAGAGATGATATCTCCCGGCTTCCACGAACAACTGTTCTTGGCGATGTTGCTTTAGGTGTGGATGGTACTGACATGAACAACTATTTTGTCCTTCGTAGGATAGTAGGCATCCTCTTTTAGCCCAAATAGTGTGGTGTTAGGGTTACGTCCTCTGGATCTGACTACCAATTCAAAAATATCGCTCTCTCTGTGACTGATCGTCCTCACAAGTTTAAGAGTTTTACTTAGGAGGTTTCTGGCAAGATACTGCCTTTGAAAAAACAAAATTGTTTCACATAATGCTCCTCCCAGAAACAGACAACTAAATGAATAATCACTTTCCCTTCTGGCTCTTCTTTCCTTTGTGCAACTTGCTTCTTTCAATTACAAAAATTCGTTTTTAATTATACAAATTTCGATCATAGAATCAAATAATGTATCAATTGTATGTCTCCAGAATTGTTTTATGTCTTCATTTTTTGACTTGTACACACCAATTAGAAGGCAAACTCCGACTAGCTTGTTCTGTTCTTGGTCATCCATATCTCCTTGTACACTAGTCTTCTTTCTTGATTAGGCCAGATGCATTTTTCATTAGCCTTTGACGTCGAAAAATGAGCAAGAAATAATTTTCACTGTTGAATTATCATTTGGAGAATCAGGTCGGTCCTGGTTGGTTCTTGAGAAAGTAGCATCTGCTGGCTCTAACGAAAGAGCCTGAATAACCTTCTGTCACTCAAAATTCTTTACCATTTATGAATGAATATGGGGCAGCAGGTCAAGAAGCAGGCTGATTTCAACTAGTCTCATCAATGCCTCTGTTCTCACTTTTGGAATTACCTCAAATTCGATATTTTTCAACTCACTTGTTTCAAACTTCTCTATCGCATAAAAGACCTTGCTTTTAAGGTAATGAGGAGAAGCGTTGTGTGAGCAGTCTTTGGTAATTTATTGGATAAACGTATACGTGCAGAGGTGTGACCATGTTGCGTTTTAGATAACTTTATCCCAGGTACATCTAACTTCTAATTATGTGTATAAACATAAAGTATCTGGTTATATTTACAATAATTTTCTTTCATGTGCATTAAATAACTATATATATCTCGACATGATTAATGTGGTTTTAAATTATCGGTATACTTAATGGCTTTTTTGACACTGAAAACAGTTTTTTTGACGAGAAGAATTGCCCCAAAGTAAACTGACGTAAGTTAGATGTGAATTAAACAATTCATAATATACTAGTAACAACACATTTCTAATAACATAAGTTTTTAGTTTGTATATTAAAAGATGACTGTAGTTAGTTTGCTACATAGCTTCTGAGTATGGATATCTCAGTTTAACTTTTAATCTATTATTAAACCTAATAATAATTCATTATCATTGTTTGATATATTCAAATTGAAAAATATTTCCTCTGTATGATTTATAGAGATATCATTATTATTAACCAACTTGTTGAACCTTCAATATTTTTGTTTGTATCTTTAAGCGATTCGATACCATTACTAGTAGTAAATAACGGCGTATCATCTGCAGAATCGTTTTACATAGTAAATAGTTTCGCAGTCATTCATATTTAACACAAACAGAAGCGATCTCAATACCGATCCCTGTGGAATCCCTTGTAGTACATTTAATATATTTGATCTTGAATTATTCACTCGCACTGTATGTCACCTTTCATGAAGGTAGGAAGATATTAAGTTTTTTTACCAGTCACGGCGTAACATTTTAGTTTGTTAATAATAATAATATGAGACAGTATCGAAGGCTTTACTGAGATGTAACATAGTGGCACTAGCTACTAATTTGTTTTCCGTATTGTCATACACTGATGATATTAAATCTTCAACAGCCTTAATAGTAGATAACTTAGGTCTAAATCCATATTGTGCGCCAGATAATAAATAGTTCTGTTCAAAGTAGGTGTAAATTCTGCTTTTAAATGTAGTGATTACTTTAGATACTATACATACTAGTGAAATTAATAGGTAGTTATTTGGTAGAAAAGATCGGTACTGTAATACTTTCAAACACGTAGGGTAAATTCCTTATTAGAATACGATTTATTAATATGGCAAGTGGATATGTAATTACATCACTAATCTTTTTTCAAAATAAAGTTTGATAGCCCATAATAATCCTCTGCACGTGAGTGTCTTTATTTATTAATAGCTTTACATACATCATATGGGAACTTGAGAATCCAATTACCAGGGTGAGTCATATGTTCGTAGCGTTTTCATGGATAATGTGCAGCACCCGCCTCCCCCTGTACCACAGAAGCCTATTCGGCGAAGTACATCCCATCACACTGTATGGTCCTTATCCAACGTTCTACCAGTGATACAAGCCACTGACGATACCAGGCTGCCGGCTTTGAAGCAAAAAACTCAGTAATGCCAGTTGTCACATCATCAACGGAATGGAATTCTCTGCACCGCAGGAAGTGTGCCATGGAACGAAACAGATGAATATCAGATGGCGGAAGGTCGGGACTGTAAAAGTGCGGGTGGGGGGTAAATGTCCACGCTATCCATGTCCGCAATGTGCTGGCGGACTCTCCTTGACCTGTGGCATGGAGCGTTGTCAAATTGGAGGAGCAGTCGCTTTCGGTTCACCAGTGCTGGATAATGACGGCGCACAATGTCGTATACCTGTTGCAGCTGTTCAGTATGCAATGTCCCATCTATGGAACGACCATGTGGAACGAGCTCCCAGTGCACCGGACCTTCGAAATTCCACCACACACACACATCACTGTGTTCTCTTCAAACCGCCCTCTTTGAACCACTGGCTTCGCCTCGGTACCTGTTCGAAGCCATTGTTTCCCGGTGTCAGGATAACGAAGAAAGTTCTACTTTTCATCATTCGTGATGATCCACCGTCATAACCTGTCGTCAGTTGGGTTTCGAAGCAGTTCTTCACACAAGGTCACACGTTGTTGAGCTTGAGTGGGGGTCAAATCATGGTGAACCATTCTCGGTTGCCTGGAGTGAAACCCAAGTTGATGCAGATGACGAACGACATTGGTTTGTGATGTCTGGACCTCATCTGCCAGCTGACGGGTACTCGTTCCTGGGTTTCCTTCAACAGCGTTCAGAAGGACATCGATATCCGTCGTCACATGGCGTCCACTCTTGGGCTTGTCATCGATACTGGTGTCATAAGACTGAAAACGTTGAAACCACTTTCTAGCTGTGGACGGGTGGACAGTACCTTCACCTTCTACGGCACAAATTTCCTTGGCTGCTCCTTCTGCATTCAACCCCTTTTTCCAGTAATGGCGCAGAAGCACACGACACACAAGTTTCTCCTCAGCCATTGTCCTGCCAACTGTGTATTCAACGCGTAGTTCCTCCCACACACCGTTAGCGCTGTGATCAGACAGACACGTGACACGCTTTCTGCCACCTTCACCTGTTGTTCTACACGTTGCTCATGGTTTTCCGGCATCGAGTGGGCGGGGCAACCCAACGCTACGAACATATGACTCACCCTCGTGCATACATGCTTATTGACCGTTTTCAATTTGTTGCCTAATACTGGAGTATTTTCTTTAGATTCATGGCTTGGGGTGGGGTTGAGTATTATTTTTGGTATTTTTTTTTATCCAGTGAAGTAAACATTAAATTCATTTGATGATATTTTCTTTGAGACATACAGATGCTTATCAGAATAATGGAAACACCTGAACGAAAGTGCAACTTACCAGATTAATATGGTGTCGGGCCACCTTTCGCCTTCAGAACAGCCTTGATGCGACGTGGGATGGAGGCATAGAGGTCGTGAATGGTAGCAAGTGGAATATTACACCATTCCTCGTGCAGGGCATCGGCCAGTTCTGTGAGAGAAGATGGAGGTGGAAATCGTCACCGGAGTCGTGTTTCCAAGATGGACCACAGATGTTCAATTATGTTGAGATCTGGGGATTGGGCGGGCCAGGGGAGGTGTTGAACTTCATCCCGATGCTCCTCAAACCACGCTGCAACAACTCCAGCTGTGTGAATGGGTGCATTATCATCCTGGAATATGGCGTCATTGTCCGGGAACAACATCCGGACCATAGGATGCAAGTGGTCTCCTAAAATTGCGACATAATCGTTTCCAGTGATGCGTCCGCGAAGTGTGACCACAGGACCCAATGAAAACCATGATATTGCGGCCCACAGCATCACCGTGCCGCCGCCATGTTTCACAGTTGGGCGGAGACACTGCAGATCATACGCTTCTTTGGGCGTTCTCCACACATAAACACGGCCCGTGGTTTGGAATAGGGTGAATGGTGACTCATCCGACCATACCACACGTTTCCAGTCGTCAACGGTCCAAGTTGCATGGTCGCGGCACCATTTGCGGCGTGCTAAAGCGTTCTGGTCCCTGATGAGAGGTTTGGCCCGTGCAACACGACCCCGTAAGTTCATGTCATGTAATTCGCGGCGGACTGTGATTGTCGAAACAGGTTGGGGGAGGTGCTGATTGAGTTCCTCCGTCACTTGCGCCACAGTGGCGCGACGGTTCCGCGTGACAATGCGCTTTAATACCCGGCGTGCCCTGTCACTGATGCTTTTCTTCCGCCCACTGTTCCGCTTCCCCGATGTGGTTTTCCCGTGTGTTGTGTAGGCCATCATCACCTTCGACACTGTCCCTGGCGACACACCTAACACACTAGCCACTGCCGTCACACTCACTCCACATAACCGCGCACCAACAATTTGCCCTCTTTGAAACTCTGAGAGGTCTCCCATTTTACACTACCTCCGTCTGCTGCAGCCACTGCACACTCCTGTTCCACGACGCCTGACGTAGTATGGAGACCGACCTAACACACCACCACCAGCAGTCTGGTGCTGCGGTCGCCACGACACCACTGCCAACCCATACATCTGACGTGTTGCCAACTACAGGTGTTTCCATTATTCTGATAAGCATCTGTATCTTTCCCTATTAGTTTCATTTCGTATAATATTCCAAGCGGCTTTACGCTGATTTTTAGAGTTCAGAATAAAGTTGTCATTAGCAGCACATTTTACTAACTTGATTTCTGATCTATGAATCTTATTTATTTTAATATATGATCGGCTGAGGATTATAAGGTTCTAACTACGTAGCATTTTAATTTTAGATAGAACCTTATAATTCTCAGCCGACGATATATGTCCTTACTAACTAATCGATTACTGTATTGATTGTGATACGCTAAAACTAGTGTTGTAAGTCTGTTTAGCCGGTGAGTATACCATTTCTTAAGATCGGATTGTCTTTTATTTTTTGTGTATTTTCGGGCAGTTTTTTTTTAAATTTCTAACTATAATGTTTAAAATGGTATCAAATAAATCTTTAACGCTAACATCGACTGTACCATATTCAAATAATATATGTTCCTAATATTATACATACTCAGTTCACTTTTTTAATAAAGACACACGACTTTCAGCCAGTGTTCTAATTGACTTACGCATTTCTAGTGTTCGATTTGATTGAAGATATAATTTGTGAAATTTGAGTAATCCATCAAGATCAGAAGTACATAACTATAAGATGTCTAAAATAATACAGTTCTTAGACATTATCTAACAAGGAACACTCACTATCTGTCAGAGCCCGATTTGGATGAAAATTCGTATGTATGTAGGTCCAGATAAACATTCACAGCCAAAATTATGGGTGCTGTTGTCAACAAATAACGACAGGAGAACTCGAGAAAG
The DNA here is from genome assembly GCA_022664845.1 of Lepisma saccharinum. Classification (NCBI taxonomy): domain Eukaryota; kingdom Metazoa; phylum Arthropoda; class Insecta; order Zygentoma; family Lepismatidae; genus Lepisma; species Lepisma saccharinum. The sequence continues at coordinate 23,097 of JAGDQP010006379.1, read as the reverse complement.
ACAGAACGTAGGAGAGCAAGTAAATCGAATACAGAGTACGGAAAATGCTAATTCTTTTATAAACTGTTTTATATATATTGAAAGCAAATGACTATTAATGGATAGTGAACCGGAGGTGATACTTGTTCGATGGTAAGGTGACAATGACCACCATCTTGAAAGCGGCCATCTTGACTATGCTTCAAAATTTTTAAATAGTAAGTGGGCCCTGTGACATATCAATCTGTGCTGGAATGTTCCAAGACACCCAATGATGATTTTTTTTTTGGCATAACTAATCCTGTACGAGAAAATGACGTGAAATTGACCTGCAGAATGTGTGAACCGAATAATGAAAAAACAACATTTTTTGTTGAAAGAATTGAAGGAACGAAAACCAAACGGCTATAAAAGAGTTACCGTTATGTGGGAAAATATATCCTTTTGGCAGCAACGTGAAATGCACTCAAAAGTTTTAAATACAGTAATGGAAGATGAAGTCCCAATTTCAAGAAGGCATAATGCTAGGTGAAAGTGACCTTCTCCAAGTCAATTTCACGTGTCATTTTGTCGTAGGGTTAGAGCTATGCCAAAATTGACTTCGTCATTGGGTTTCTTGGAACATTCCAGCACGGATTGATATATCACATGACCCACTTACTATTTAAAAATTTTGAAGTATAGTCAAGATGACTATCATTGTCGTCAAACCATCCAGCATGTATCACCTCCGGTCCACTATCCATCAATAGTCATTCGTACTCTGGATTCGATTTACATCTCTACGTTCCATTTTTCTCGAGTTTTCCTGTCGTTATTTGTTAATGACAACACCTATATTATTTTTGCTGTGAATGTTTACCTAGGCACTGTACCTAGACGAAATTTCATTTAAATCGGACTCTAAGACCTGGCCAGTGTTTTTTGTACGCCTGTGTCTTTTCTAATAGGTGTGCCATTTATACAATACATATTATACGACTTGAGTGTATCTTGTAGGTCATTTATCCGATTACCCGTTTCTCCACGTCTATATCACTAAAGATCAATATAGTATAAACTTTGTACTTCATTAATAAGATAAGTTTTTCAAGCCTATTAATAAAGAAATACTCCTGAGCTTGGGGTATTTTATAGGTAGACGCAACTATGATTTTACTAGAAAGGAATGTGGAAAACAGCGGCTCCAAAAAGTGTCCCTATATAGAGATCATTTACATCTATTATTGAGCACTGCACATTTAAACTTTTTCTTACATAAATACACACCTCAATGATTTACATTTGTTGTACAATAACGCCTAATAAATTATACCCATCCGGTGCATACAATTTTAATTCTTGTTCTTGTAACAAGTGTTTATTTATGCATAAAATACTAAAGTTTAATAAATCTAACGATATTTGTAATTCACCTATTTTACTTCTGATTAATTGTATATTAACGTGTAAAACATTTGGTGAGTCATTGTAGCAATCTGGATGGCTATTACTACATTTGTTGTGATCTAAATGGTCGGTCACATTTTCTGATTTACCTCTAAAAATTGTTTTGTGGATTTATCATATCTATACCTCTTTCTGTACAAGATGTTTATTCAGTTGTACTATCATAAGTAAAGCGATTGATGTCCGTTCTTCATCCAAAGATAAACGTTCTAGCAACTTACTACTTAGATTGGCCTTTCCTAGGTTGTTTAAGTATAGCCCATGTCTGGTATGATAACTTTTTGGTAAAGTGCTAATATTTAGTAATCTTACATTTTGAAATCTTTTGCAGAATTTACTGATTTCATAATTTGTTTTCTTGACCTCTATGTTTACACACGATTCATTCGTTAGATCATATCTATACGGCAATGTAGCAACAATTACGTTAACATATGTCGTATTACTTAGGTCCTTTATAAGTAACTTTAAAACTTTTATCTCTTCACTTTTACTTACATCGTTTGAGCCCCCTATTATTACTATTGTGTCATTTTGAGTCATACTGTCAAGGGAGGAATAAACAGAACTAATAACTTCATAAAATGTAGCATAAAAGATGACACTAGTAGTTTATGCTTTTTAAGTGGTTGAATGAAATGTGCGTAATTGACATTCATTAAAAAAAATATTCGAAACATTTATAGAAATCAAGTTGTCACATTTTCGCGATATCACACATATATAATTATAATAAGTCTCTTTCAGAGTTAGATAATTCTAACCACCTCTGTAATTGAAGCTATGCGCGAACAAACGTCTAAGTGACATTTTCAAATAAAAAAAATACGAGTACATTTTTATAAATAACAGGAAAAATATGAGGCATAAAATATTCGTACTTTGCACAAAAGCGGGCTTTAGTCTAACATGTCTTCGTGAAAAGTGTGAATATGTTATGCCTCATATTTTCCCTGTTTTATATATAAAATGTACTCGTGACTTTTTTTATTTGAAAATGTCACTTAGACGTTTGTTCGCGCATAAGCTTCAATTTTTAATCTGAATATTTATTTTTTGACTTTATTTATAGCCTTTTGGCATCTTTGGCTCAGCCAAGGTTGGGGTAGGTAGAGGATGGGGAAGATGTTGTCCACGGCATTATTTGAGGTGTCATAACGGCATTCGCCAGGTGAAACTGAGGAAAACCCTGGAAAACCTCAGTAAGGATGTCCGACCACTAAGTTCGAACCCACGTGCCTACCCATTGCCGATCCACGACGTAATCGCCTGAACCACGGGACTGTGTTTTTAATCTGATAAATAGATACAATATTATGTGGTCATTTAAATAAAGAATATAATCTAAAGTATCTGTGGTAAGGATACTTTAAGATAAACATGTTTGCGCATTATGTAAGAACGACGGGAACTATTTCCTTTAAGATTCGTATTCTGATAGAGTGGAGAACCCTCCACCCAAACACCACATAATGATTTAGAGAAATGCAACCGTAGCAAAATATTTACCTTTTCCATGGTAACAAACGAAACTAACTTACGTGTATTACACATAATCGAATATGACGAAGATATGATTATTGAACCGATTCCAACGAAACGTAACAAACTAATGCAGGGGAATACTCTTAGAGCTTCAATTACACTGGAGTGTTAAAATAAGAATTCTTAAACGTTGCATTGAATGTTAACCAATGGTTCGTGTTAGTTCTGTAGATACTGCAAAAGATAAATGTGTCCTAGTACATATTACCTATTTATAGTGAATAATGGTATATCATAGATGAAGTTATTTTGATGTGGTGGTAAAAGATTAAGATTAATGAACGTAATTTGCGATATAAATAATAGGTGACAGTCAAGTACAATGTAAATCGTGTAACAAAGGCTTGCATAGGTTCTTTCACTAAATTCTTTAAGTCTTCTGGAACATACAGCATCTTAATACATTTTTCAACATTCATTGCCATTATTTTGTTGCTTTTAAAGTCATGTTGGATACGTTAGTGTTTGATATTAAAAATGTATGCTTAATACTGCAAATAGTTGAGTAAAGCAGAGCATTTCAGAAAACGTTATTACGTTTATAGATTAGTTCAGTGATAGAGCTTGAGACGCATAATTAATAGATTCGTTATTTGAATCTCCTTGAGTAATTAAAAATAAATTTTCACCGTAATACGTGTTTCAGTTCATCGCAAATATATACTTTTAATACTTTTCTTTGATAAACCAAATTGATATTATACTGAGTTATTTAATTCAGAATTGCACGCGGCATCTTTTAGCAAAAGTAAGCATTAGAATTAATAATTTCCCTCGGGTTAGAAAATAAAATCCCTCTGCGGGGTAAAATGAGGAAACTTTGTAACTAGGTTCAACTTTTGGACTTCAAATTTTTTCGGCAAAAAATGTTATTTTTAAATATATCGCTCTTGTTTGGCTGCATATCAGGAAAATATGGTTTACATAAATGCATTACGCTATTGTACATATCCGTGTAAATTAGAGAATTTATACGATGTTGCAATATATCTATTTCTGAAAGAAGAAATGTCAGCTATGCGACAATCTTTTCGTCCATATCTGTACCTCGAAAAATCGGACGTTTAACGACATATCTCAGCGTTTAATCAATATGTGTGTTATCTTGGTATATATTGTGATTCGAATTAACTTACAGCGAAGGAAACTGATTTAACTTCTTTATGGCAAAAATAAAGACAATTTCTTCGTGCAAATGCCTAATACATTATTATTAGAAGGACATTGTAATATTATATTTTAAGTTTTCATTTATAAATGGTACTAACCTCTCAAATGTAAGCCTTTCTGAAATACCAGGAATAACATTTCGTGTTAAATACTTCCCACAGAAAGCAACGGGGAACGGTAGAGGAGAAAACATTAATCCTAGGTTATACAAAACCAATTTACTTGTGGATTTCAAGAAAATATAGGTTAAAGTTCAGTTAGGATGACTAACTTGAGTAGTATTTGAACCAACACCGCGTCCCTAGTGTCGATCCTAACACACGCAAGCTCCTTAATATAGCTCCAGAACTACATATATAATAAGGTTAATCACGAAATTAATAATATGATTAATTGTCAAATAATTATGAGATTAATAAATGTAAAGCGTTTGTTTCGTTTCTGGATAATAATTATGAGAATGAAACAAGAAAATTTATTTTGACACATTCTTGCAAAAATTTGCAGCTCGTAAGCGCCATACATTTCTGATATGTTTAAGTTACACATTTAATAATTGTAATTTACTCACAGTCATGATTTAACTTGTAGTTACATTGCTAATTAACTTTAATTAGAATCAGATTAGCAGGATGAAAACTTCAAAACTCTCACTCATAAATTTGAATATCCAGTGATTAGCATCCTCCCTAACTGATACTAAGAAACCATAATTCCTTTTCCTTACAGTATATAACTTCTTGTTTTTATCTAGAGCTAGACACACGTATTGTTTGTAATGTTTTACAATCTATGTATATATAATACCGAACAAGTCATCCATAATTTCAATTATTGTTATATAAAACAATGAAACTTTCATTGTAAAATGTAAAACAGTTGTTCATTTCAGTAGCACAACAGTTGATAAGAATGTGTAAAATATTTAAAGTCTGTTTTACGAAAGTTTAAACAAAAGTATATTTGAAACACCGTCTCAAACAGAAAGTGAGTAACATGAAATTTTATTCCATTTTTGGCATACAAAGGACAACTAGTGTTAATTAATTATGTGAACACGGCTCCAGTTGTAATTGAATTAGTACATAACTAATTCATTATAATTTGTATCCAGTAAAGTTAAAAAGGCCATCACTCTAGATGACCAAAATCTTATTTTAATATTTTTCAGATCGACTTCTTCATGTAAGTAGGACTTCATTAATCTTTACATACATGAAATTTCCTAATCTTTAGTGCCCAAATCATGCGGAAAGTTGTATTTCGTGCATGGATATAATGTTATACATTGTAAAGTTTGAAGTGATATTATCACGAAGATCGTAAAGCATTACTAAAATTAAAAAATGAACGGAGAATATTTTATGGTAAATTACATGTACATCCAATTGTTCTTATAACAGTATCATTCAATTTGCAAAAACAGTGTTCATAGATTACTCTGTTATTTATGATTATACATGTATACCTTTCATATGCTCTGTGATACATAATAGCAAAAACTCACTTTTTTTTATTGGTTTTGAACAAACTTCTAACGAAACAATTCTGATTACAAACATACATTAATTTTCATAATGAATATCTATATATAATTTTTCTATCTATTTTTCTGTTAATTTTTGGCCAAGGTAAATAACCTTTACCTGACCAAAGATATTTAAGTTATGCCAAAACATTTATTTTGGAAAATAGCACTACTGAAGTTTGCAACATTTTTTTTTTCAATTTAAGAACCTGCATAATTGGAACGTGCTAAATTTTGCTGAAGTTCACTTATCATATTCAAGTTCTTTCATTAATTAGATTTAACGTGTCAGAGAGTGATTGTAATATTAACTAACTCTACGGCAAGTTAATTTCACAATTATAAATCAAACTGCAATGACTAGAGCTAAAATTATTTGAATGTTCGGTTACTAAAAAAATGTTATTCCAAGATTCGAGGACTTCGAATACTAGAATATAAATTTCGAACATTTGATGAGACCTCAAATATTCTACTTTTCTTTTTCACTCTTTCTACTTCACCTATTATAAAACGGTGCACTACTAGTATCATAGTTATTTTTTTTACACAAGTAATTCTGCACAGCTATTCCTATTATTAGTACGATTATATTGTTTCCTATAACGACTATTACTACTACTTTCAATGTCATTACCATAATTACTCACGTTCTAAATATTACTACTACCAGTATTGCTAGTATTTCTGCTGCTACTTTCAATAACACAATTCAGCTAGTACTGTACTACTACAAGTAAACCAAGAACTGAGGAATTATAGTACTTCCAATATTTTACATATATTTTTTCACAGTACATATGTTACATACCGTATGGTACTACACTACTATATTAATATTAATACCCCTTTCAAGAGTTTCTATATTTTTCAGCGAGACTTACACCCAGTGAAGCTCTAAATGACAATAACAGTATTTAACCCTAAATTTTACACACACACACACACGCACACACACACACACACACATATATATATATATATATATATATGTATGTATAACTATCCCCGTTGTCCTAGTCGTGAGCGTGTCTAACTACAGATTGAGGGTTCCCGGGTTCGATTCCCGGCGCTGTCAATGATTTTTCCCAAGACGTGTGGGTCTGGAACGGTGCCCACCCAGCATCCTGATGAAATTGAAAAGCTGCTATGAATAAAAGATAGTAGTGAAAACAGTGAGAGCTTCGACTCTCCTCTCCCAACCGTGGTAAGCGTGGGAGCAGTAGACCAATCTCCTCCCTACGGAGAGAGGCCGCATCTAATAGTGGATTGAATATGGCTGTGATTCTTCGCGTATATAAAAGGATCCCTGGATGTACATACATTTAAAAAGAAAATATAAATAAAGGGGAAAAATATTCTGGGTCGTGTAATAAATACGTCCACTTCATAAAAGAGGAAGAAAACAAGTGCAAAATTGCACGCAAAAATGATTCTGTGGCTATTCTAGGTATGTTGGGAGCAATCCAATAAATCCAAAAGGTACAAAGGTATTTGTGCATCGAAGATAAATAACAAGACTGCCACTGAATTTAATCACATTCCAAGGTATTAAAGGACCGTTTCCCTTCAAAATGTAAATAAGAATAATAGTAATAATAATTATATCTATCAACGTAGTGTTGTATTTACCAATACCATAGGTATATCAATAATCACCACAAGGGTTGTTACTAAAGCAATCCCTAAACTGAAAGCAAGATCAAGTATAGGTTCAGATAATATACCCAATTATTTCATTGATTACTTGACGCTCGTTTTAGCCAAAATACGTAACAACTCATTAATACAAGGGTTTTATCCGGACATCTGAAAAAATGTGCTGAAAGGTATGATCCTGGTACCTTTTAACTGTATTGTAAGTGTCAAATTCCACAATGATTTAACTTATAAAAACAAGAATCGTGCACTTTCATATTATGATACCAAATGTTTTACACAAGCTTTATTACTGACTTGTGTTATATTGGCTGTAATGCTGCTGATAAAACTGTAATAAGGAATTACAATTACGTTACATCAGCAAATTCGCTCTCCCGGACAGAATAATAACGACAAAATCAGACTGCAGCTCTAGAAGCTGTAAAACTTGAAAGTATAACATTTTCAAATGCACTCGCTAAAGGTCATCTTAAGGATTCTGCTTGCGCGAATGATACAACGTTGTATTAGGTACTTTCTTTCTTTCTCAAGCCTACCAGATGATTATTAATCTACTGGTGTTGAGGACTATTGTCTGATAACTATTTATGTAGCCTCGTAAAATACTAATTAAAATGCTAATTTGTTGACAACGCAACCTGTCAATATCACTTTGCAGTTGTCGTTGGTAGATCAACAGAAGGGAGATTAATCTGATTTAACTTAAACATATGAACCAGACAAGCCAAGCTATGGCCTAAATAGGTCAAGTGTTTCACATTAAGGTACATTCGCCAAGTTTCTCGCCGAATTAAAAAAAAAATTGATTAAAATATAAAGTTCTCCGTGGTCCAATGTGTATTGTACTAATTTAAGCGGTCCATAATGGTAATTTGCTTATTTATGAACCTTCATATATTCAGCATGCTATCGTAAACTACTATTACGCTCGGACACAAAATTGCTTTTATTTTCTTTAGATAGTGAGCATATCTAAAGTGAGCATATGGACTGAACACGAACTGACCATACAAACTGGAACTGACGAACTGGACTGAACATAAACTGAACATGAAAGTGAGCATATGGAAAATAAATTGGATCAAGTACTGCTTCTCTGACACATGTTACACATGCCATCCACCATCTTGGATCCGCTAGGTTAGATTCAAGCTCTTTTTTTTAAATGTGAATAGGTGGAAGTGTTACATCAGAGTCATGTAAAATGTTCGCAGAAATTCACTGGTGTAATTAGTTTGACTGTATCTTGAACCGTTTTAAAATTATTGCATGTTAAATGGAAAGTTCTTTACTAATATTGAACACAAAATGCACTTTACTAATACTGAACAAAATGGAAAGTTCTCCGGGTTCTAGCTAGCGTGTAGCGCTAATTGTAGCTACCGTAGGGGTATGTGACTTGATGAACCAATCCTGTAAGAATAAATATACACAACAGGAAGCACACTGGATGAATAATGCATTTGTGCAGTTGGGAGACGAGCAACTCGAATCCTCAGTTTGCCAGGGAGCATTGTCAGAAGCAAAAAAGAAATCACAATTAACAGGGGATATTTTTTTCCAGGCGTGCCTTTTTCAAGTTGTTGAATATTGTAGCACTGAACTGATTATGGGTAAGTGCGTGAAAATTGACAATAGCATAACTGCTCTCGAGCAAAAATCACTCTCAAAATCGTTTGACAAACTTTTTCCGTTAACGGAAGAAGTATGCATATAAAGACTGGAGCAGTGACGTTGCACTAGGCGGAACGGTTGCTATTTCTACATGTTTGTCCGGAATTGAAAACAGATGTTGCTGGTGTAGAAAAAATGAATGAAGAAATAGACAACATTTCGTTTAAACATTGGGAGAGAGACAATTATCCTGCCATTGTTCAAGAACATTCTTGTCCACTTTGCCAGATTTGGAACACGTTACAAATACTTTTGGAGGTCGAATCAGTTTCTGTTGGACAATAAGACCAAAGGCACCACTTGGTTCACGTAACTCAATAAGAAGAGCGGAAACTACTTTGCCTTTCATGGATACAATGTGCTGAATTGTATATGAAGGCGTTATTCCATACGCTGATTTTACTCCAACAATGGTGTCTCTTTCACCCATGTTAGATAGTGTGCGATAACTGTGTATCTCATAATTGAATTCAGATTGGTTGGTATTTAGAATTTCAGCTTGAGAATACTTTGGGACGATCTTGTCGGTGAATGCAATCGCAAAATTCTCAATCTCTTCTTCTGACTGAGCACGTTTGTACACAAAAAGTGCGTCACCTTGCGAATAACAATTTTGTGTGCCTGAAATTCCAACCCCAGGTTGATCCTTATTTGAAATCAGTTGTCCCAAACTAGCTTTTGTACATGTCCATCGACTGATATTAATATAATGGACAGCTATTAGATAATTTGTTTCATTTTAAAACTTACTTTGACCACATACATTCCGATATGACCTTTAGTTTTCTCACGTTTCGTTCCTCTGTTGATCATAATATATCCGACACCACGATAGATAGTTCCTATCAGTTACACTGTTAAAGTGGTGCATGATTGTCTTCAGTGACTATCCTCTGTTTCTAGTTTCAATTACGTTTTTGACATAATCAAACGGGACACAAACATTTGCCTCATCGTCACTCAAACGCTTATAAACCAGTTCCGTTAAAATCACTTCCTTGGAAGGCATTTGCACTAATTCTTCATCCAGGATTTCAGTGATGATGGCTTCTTCAAGTTTCTTGATTAAACTGAAGATACTACTTGCAATCTCTCTTTCTCCATCATGTTGTAACGTCACCTCGCATCCGGGTATGAGATATATATGGCATCCCGAAGTATGTATATAAACTCAATGTTGCGATTTATGATAGTTTTTGTATTAACTATTTTTCATGCTGAAGCTTTTGCAGTATATAAATCTGTAAGGTATATATTTTATTGAATATTGAAATAATACTTCTGAAACACACTATACCAAGCCAAAGACATTCTGATCATTAAGGAAATACATACCAAAGACTTTTAAATAATGCAGAAAATACTTTACAGAAATCTGTAAAACCTCTTTGGATGACCATCTAATTTCCATGTAATGTCTGTGTGTGTATTACTTATATAAACAGCGCAGGCTGTATGTAAGATGAATTCTGCTGGAATTCCCAAAGTAGAAGGAGCTCTAAATAAAGATAGTAAAGATAATATATTTTTTTTTTTGCTTTATTTCTTGTTATCTTATTTCCCCTTTGCATACATTGCAATTTTACATGCATACCGCCTCCTTAAGGTAGGAGGGCCACATATTTATACACTGTGCACTGTAGTTTATATTTACAGCATATCTAATCTCGGGTTGGTAAGTTCAATACTAATCTTATTTTGCCTCAGGTATAAACCCAAATCCTACGCCCATAGCCGGAGAGTAAGAATACATACAAGTGCCTTAATAATAATAATCTCTTATGAAGATGGAACTAGGGGTTCTCGGGGCTATTGCAATGCAATTTCCGTGTTGAAAATGGTACTCCAATCTAATGTAGAGCCTCTAACACCTTATTTGCATCTATTTTCATCGTAGGTAATAAGCACATACACACAAACACTTGCACAATTGCACACATACATTAATTACAGTTCACTAACGTACTATTATAAAAGTAAAAGCAATACTTTTGGCGTGGAAAACCCTTCTACCGCACTAACATAGTCAAAAGCTACTTCCTCATGATCAGACCACCTGTCTATTGCAAACAAGTCAATAGGATCAGTTAGAACCTGCGTCAGCAGACTTTACAGACGGTCTGTATAGAATAAATAGATCAGTTGAATTTCCGCCAGGCATTTCGCGAATAGACATTGAAGAAAAACATCAGCTACGCTTACGTTTTTGATGTTGAGAAATGTAAACAATTACTAACTTAAAAAATAATAGGTATAAACAAACTCTTTGTAACGGTTATGTCATTCTAATTATTTCTTTAAGTGTATTTTCTATTACTTCATTGTTATACTATAAGATGGAAGTATTGTATTAGGGTCCCATTCTCTAAATCGAGATAAGACCAGATTTGGGTTTTACCACCTCTACTAAACTTACTCACTTACTCTATGGCTTACGGAACTCGTAAGTTCATCGTCGTACTAACAAAATTTCGCCACAAGATTCTATCCTGAGCAAGATCAGGCCAGTTTTCATCACGAACACCTGATTCTCGATTTCCGTATTGACGTCTGTGCCTGTGTGTGTTTGTATGTGTGTATCCGTCTGTCTGTATGTATGTTTGTCTAGAGAATCTTCCGTCAATGATAACTCACGTACAATTTTACATATTCAGTTGAAATTTGGTACACACGATTAGGTTGGCGTCGAGAAGATGCCTATTGTTTTTGGTTCAAAACGGTTCAAGATACTTACAAACTAACTACACCAGTGAATTTCTGCGAATATTTTACATGAATTTGTTGTATCACTTTCACCTATCCTCATTTGAAAAAACAACTTGAATCCAAAATGGCGGACGGTGAGTGTCATATTTGGTTTCATTCATATTGGATATGGCAGCATTTATGTTCTTTCCTATTTACGATAGTCCACAGAGCTGTGAGAAGTCCCAGTAGCGATAGTAGTTATTCCGATGAACAAATGGATAGAGACGATGAAGACATAGCCCGAAGGCGTCAGAGAAGAGCGTCACACATGAAGGAGGATAGACGTACCCAACGAGAGAAACACAGAGCTAAGGAAAGGGATGAGACTACAAGAAGTACGGAAAGATCAGTACGGCTGTTAGAAAGCAATCACGGTATGGACAAAAGATATGAGGTAGGAGGCGATTCAATGAAGTTTTCGTCCCATGAGGAGCCTGGAGTGGACGCTAGGAAGGAGTACCCATCGTTAGAGAGAAGACAGGTTAAAGAGCGAAGACTGTACCACCGAGACATATAGAAACGCAAAACACAATTGCGAAGAACGTATCATAGAAGTAGATGGAAAAGCAGAAGAACAAGACCTCGAAGACTATATCACAGAGGTAGATGGAAGAGTAGAAACATACAGTCTCGAAGATTCTATCACAGAGATGGAGGGAAAGGCAAAAGTACGCAATTTCGAACATTATATCACAGACCTAGATGAAAAAAAACACGATTTGGAAGACCTTATCATCGAGATAGATGGAAAAATAGATGGATACTATTTCGAAGACTGTATCACAGGGACAGATGGAAAGACAAAACACGATCGCGAGGTAGACCACTTGGAAGTTACAAAGACCCGGATGAGAGAGGAAAGATGAATCCAAGGAACCTGAAGTTAGCGCAAGGCATGAAGGCGATGGAGATAAAAGAAGTTATTGTTAAGATGAAAGTTGAAACGACTATGGACCCAGAATTAGACACAGGTATGAATGTTTTGAATAAGACGAAAGATATTAACAGGTATAGCGGCGAATTGAAGAACGTCAGCGACATAGAGAAGACCTGGGAAAAAGCTTTCGAAGAACGAGCTGTGCTGGTTGAAGAGACGCAAAGTTATCAGTATAGGGAGGACGATGCGACGAAAGATAATATTGTTGAAGCGGGAAACGCTAATCTCGTAGATGATGTGTACCAGGAAGGACATAGGGAAGAGCAGCGCAACGTGTGTCGAGTCAACGAGAGGCAACAGGGGCCTATTGACGACAACGAAGTAGATGGAAGGCGTGCCCCTAGATTTGAGGTTTTAGCAGAGGCTCAACTTATGAACGCATCTCCTGAAGGAAAGAGGAAGTTTCACAACGTACGCACAGACCAGCAAAAAGTCTTCGACGGTTACCCGGGACAAATGAAGAATTTTGAGCGCATTATTAGAGTGAATGCAGCCGACACTACCAGGACAAAACATTGCCTGAGCCCCGACTGTTACTCTGACGAAGTTGAATATCGGATCGACGCCAGACTGCAATTATATAGTAGAGAAAAGAATGATCTTTGTCGTCAGTCGTATGATGAGTTATCAATGAAAAGAAGTTGGAAGTCTGTTAAGGTACTGAAGAATTCTATGATCCTTGAAGAAGAAGTGATCTCTCAGACTAAGAAGATATGTGACTTGTATAATGAACTCTATCTACGTATCGGGAAACCCAGCCAAGAAGTAGTGGAAATATTGGATCATGAGGATAGAAGAGTTTGTGGAAAATACTCGGAAAACCAATGTAAACTGTGGAATCCTAGTCCTAAAATACATCACGAATTGATAGCTAAAGTTATAGGCAGAGAATCAGTACGTATACAGGAGAAGATAACGACGGCTACGGAAATAAAGGAAATCATAGTTAAAATTGAAGTAAAAAGTCAGGAACCAGATGGACGTTCGGATAGTCAAGAAAAATGAGAAGTACGCATAGTTACGCACCGGGAAGAGGAGTTGCAACGTGCGGCCCAAGTGTCGGCGACGAACGGGAAGTTTAGGCGAGATGCACCTGATTCGGACATATGGGACTTTACGTTTATGCAGTGCCTGAGTGAAAAGACTAAAGAACTCGATATAGCGAAAGTAGGGAATGAAGTTATGAGCTATGTTCCGGGAATGACAGCCCAAGGTATGATTGAAGAAGTGTTCTAGTTGGACCAGGATGACGACCTGCTGATGACGCCTGTTAGAAATCCCAGTTATGCGGAAGAGGAGAACAACGGAGGATGGACAGGAAGTGATGCCGTATCCAGACCATGCCCATTGAAGACGACGGTTCCAGGGATCGGAACCCATTCGGGAGCCATATATAACAGGGTGAAATTTTGGCTTACTTCCCGCCTGTTATAAGCACGCCAAGTGTGGAGTACTTTACTGCCTTAGAAACAATGTAGGTAAGGACTACGCCAACTTAGCCGATATAGCAGTTGTAGTAGCAGGAAGGCCCAGAGATGGCAGCACATATCAATTAGTCAAGTATAGTTAGTTAGTGTGTGTGAATGTTTCTTGAACTGAAAGACATTTAATGGACGGTGATAGTTTATATGCGTGTTATTGTAGATATATGTAAGTGAAAGTGCATGTCTTGCAGTAGTTTATTAACAGCCACACCATGTAGTGGAAAGCAGTGTTTGTCACAGCAGCTCCAGCTCCAAAGAATCAAACAAATTGGGGAGGAAACTCCTTTCATCCCACATAATGAACTGGAACAAATAACGGAAAGTTGGTGGAGGAAGTTCCCTTCCTCCCACATTGAAAGGGAATAAGTTGGTTGCCGTTGTAAATAGATGCTGCAATAAAGGACAATGTTTTTGATATCTCGAAGCTGAGTGTTTCAGTGTGAATATTTGGTGGAGGAAACCCCATCTTCCCACGAGCTTGGGGAGATCGCAGTGCCTGTGGACTCCCACATAGGTATAACATTTGGCGGGGGGATTGCGCTCTCTCCCACGAGACTGGTGGAGGATTAACAGTCTCCCACTGAGTGGATATTGGAAGAGGTACCTGGTTCGCCTCCCACATAGTGGAAGCTTACAAGTGTGATCCGGCAGTTGTGCATACCTGCAATCGAGGAGTAACGGAGGGGTCGCGGTCTGGAAATAGATGCAGTATTAGATCACTATACAAGTACGGTCGGTTATGCAAGTATCAGGTCACTGCATAAGTACGGTCGGTCCCTGGTCCCTGTTACAGTGTCAACACCCAAAGCAGTTGCTTCCGACTTGATTTAGAATTCATCAGTATTTTGACAAGCTCACACAAGTGAAAACGATAAACAATAACTTTTAACAGTGTTATCCTTTTGGTGAACCAAATAACAATATTACAGCTTGTATGCTAATTTAAATATCATAAAGGGATTTTCTTTACAAAATAGGAACAGATAAATAGACTAACTGAAATAAAACGTATTATGTATATAGTTTCATTATTTGAATCAATTCATAAATCTGAAACACTTCCTGTGTATCATGATTGGTCTACTTAGATAAGGCGCATAGCCGTATGCTTTAACCTTGATTAGGTACCACTTTTACGTAGACCGACTCAGTTTATGTGTTGGTCATATATGATACGTAGGCACATCAGTATCGAACCTACTTTTCCACCCAATGTCAGAGAAAGTAGAGGTTACATATTTCAGTGTATCGAGTACTATATATCATTATGTATGGTAAACTGCTAATTTTGTGGTACATTTAATGTTGTAGAGCCATAATATTGCCAACAGTTGTCGAGTTAGAATTATTACGCAGAATGCAGGCAATACTTCTAGTCATCTGGTGGAGACAGTTTTAGTTCGACAACTCCGGTTAATGCGGTGACATTACAAAATACAATACACGAAATTACTAAGGTTCACCCTATTTAATTTATCTGTATTCGAATTATCTTTCTTCAACCATTCGGAGTTTTTCCACGAACATTCATATTTAGATAAATATAAAAGTATAGCTTTTACAGTTTACTCTCAAATTCAGGTTATTGAAGAACCCTGTGCAGAACTAATGAATACAATGTTATTTTGGTAGAATATTTATTACAGATGTTCTTCTAGCATTTCTTTTTATTTCACGTTAGAAATGTTTAATCAGACTCAAATACATGTGACCAAATATTTTCTTTCATTGCGAACTACACGGATTGTATATTGAAAGCCAACGCTCAAAAACTTCTCCCAGTTCAAACTCTTATTCATTCCCGTTAATACACCAGTCACCTACTTCTGTTCTTTTTCTGGTTTTGACCTCATTACGTTGGTGGTAATATTTCTCTTCGTTAATACCACCAATGTCCAGCAGTTTAACGTGAAAGCCGAGTTCACATGATGTGGAGTCTAGTCTATATTAAATTTCGCCGTGAAGTAAAAACTGACTTTATCTCTCGAGACATTAGCGTAAATTCCAATTAACGTCCATTCTGACTGAAATACCAGTTAAAACAAGATACTAATTGACCACACTTTTAAATTTGCGATTTTTCCCTACTGTCTCCACCATCCATTTGTGATACCATTACATGTTGTTTGTGATGTTAATACATTACCTCTTTTATATGTTATTCTGATGCTAGTCTAAGATAATGAGATTAAGAAATATAAGATTAAGAAAAAAACTTCACTTTACGAATCGTTGTGAAATGCATATCTTTCTTGGACATATTTAAAATATTTTTTGTTATACATTTCCAGTTATTATTTTCACTATTTCATCTTTTCAACTTTCCAAATGTTCTATGGATCACATCATAAATGCTCAGAGTAGGTGCATGGAGTTAGTGCAATTCAGTACCGTGAAATGAGGTCTAGAGTTTTAGTACCTCAATAACGCTTACACATATCAAA
Source organism: Lepisma saccharinum (assembly GCA_022664845.1). Classification (NCBI taxonomy): domain Eukaryota; kingdom Metazoa; phylum Arthropoda; class Insecta; order Zygentoma; family Lepismatidae; genus Lepisma; species Lepisma saccharinum. The sequence continues at coordinate 6,477 of JAGDQP010006379.1, read as the reverse complement.
CACACACACGCCCATATCTCAAAATAAGAATATTTTTTAATAATTTCCAGCATCTTATAAAGGCACATTTTGTTTGTATTAATCAATATTTTAAAATTTAGAAATTTTATTATAGCTTATGCTAATAAACTCTAATGTTCGAAATACAGATTAATGTATGAACATTACATATAGAAAAAGCTATTCCCGTCACTTCAGCTTCAGCGTTATAAAAGCACAAAAGATGTTCAATATGTCTGTTGGTGTATCAGTCCTCGTTCTCTTTGTCAATAAACATTATATCTCGTGAAATGTTACTCTTATTTTGATGAATTTATGCGTGAAAAACAATATGCGTATAAACTATCCCACAGATTAATCATCGTACAACAATATTTGAGAAGTACAGGCGAAAACCTGATAAGTCCAAAAATTACATATTTTTTTTAAGTTTACCTAATTTGGTTATTTTAAGTTTGCCCTTGGAATGAGTCTTGAAAAGATTTCCACCTACCTGTGTCTAAACATGAACGTTGAAGAGTGGCTCTTCTGTTCAAGAAGAAAATATGCCTTAGTACACGTGAGTGATCTTGGCAGGCATCTGCCAAAAATCTTACGAAAAATTCAGGGTTGCCTAAAACGATATTTACCAGAATTTCTATTTTTTCCTGGCAGATGTCTGCCAAAGTAACCCAGGTCGTTGATCTAACATGAAATACATCAGGATTAACAGATGTCTGCCAAGGTAACCCAAGGGAAAACTAACATGTTAAAATGAAGTTTCATCTGTCTGTGATAAGATTCCCAACTTTTGAAAATTGAAATACTGGACACCCTCCAGGAGTACGTATACTCTTAAGATTGTGACATAATCGCTCGTCAAAAATGTGAACAACCTGAGTTTCCGTCAGGATTTTAAGTTTGGGCGGTGTAAAGTTAAAATTGAGAATGTGTAAGTGAAGTTTTGTACGGTTTCTATCGATTTTTTACAGCAAAACTGGCAAGGTTGGGAGGGTATTGTCGGGGGGAGGAAAAGTGATTACTTCACATAAAATTGAAAGATTCGGAGTTCGCATTTAATAACTTTGGTTACTTTTGAAACATTTATTAAACTTACCTATTCCAGTGTTGGTTGAGTCGGCACATGTATTTTTTGTAGTCTACCATTAATAATACATCGTACTTTAAAACAGAAATCAAATATAATTGGCAATATAATTATGGCATGCACAAAATGTACTTGAAAGATAAGTCTCACCAGCTTCTCCTCTACTCTCCATGGCTTGAAGAACAGAAAAAAATTTAAATTTGTATTAGAAAACTCCAAGATATATAGTTTCATTCTTGCTGTAATGAATCTTTCTGCTTAAGAATCTTGCAATGAAATACGAAATTAGAAAACTGCAAGATATATAGTCTCATTCTTGCTGCTTAAAAATCTCTCAATAAAATGCGAAATTAAAATTATTAAAACGTAGCAAATGGGGCAGTTACGGGAGCGACAATAACATTAATATCTGAGTTCATAAGTATTGTTGAGTAGCTCTAAATCTGTGGGGTGGGGATAGAGAAGAAGAATAAAAGAACAAGTATTTGTTGCGTAATAAAACATCCTGTGTCATGAGAAATCATTTAATACGATTGTATATAATGACAGATAGTTATTTTTCAAGTTTACACTTTATTTTGAAAGAAAAGAGTATTTTTAGAAATCATTTAATGGTTAATAAAAGAGACCCAAAATGGCAAGAGTTTCATAAAATAAGCTATATTTAAGGTTATAAGCATTTCGTATATTTGTATGGCTAAATGTCTCCCCAAATATGCTAGATTTAGCCAAAAATAGGCCAAATTGGCATCACTGGCACCTTCCTGGCATCATCACTGCGACGGAACAAATTCGTTGCAAAATGGAATTGCGCTAGGTCCATGATCAGCCGGTTGTCAAATACGGTTCATTTTAGAATCCAGATTCAACTAAATCTACTTTCCATGGAATTAAAAAATAATATAAATAGAACAAAGAATAGGACTAGTAAGAGGAAAAGTTACCGGACATTTAACGTCCGGTTTTGAGGTCATGCCGAACACCGGACAAGGTGGTCGAAAATCGAACCATCCGGTATCTGCGGGTCACAGTATACAACAGCGCAAAACAAAAATTAAAGGATCTCATACTAGACACCCTCCCCTATACTATATGTCATAACGACCAAAATCGGAGAAGGTGCAACCATCGTTAGGAGCCAGTATTTACTTTTAGACTAGCGTTCCACTTAACAAAAACTCATACTTTCGCCCTACCACCAAGTAATATTACAGAATTTTCAATACTATTATTTAAAATTGTATGATTATATTGCGAGTAATGATTATACCGATGAGGGAGAACCTTCAGTAGCGTGCTTGTTTTGTAACCAGGAGGTCCCAGGATAGATAATCGGTTCCGACTATCCTAAATGAGGTTTTCCCTCGGCCACGCCAGGCAAATGCCATAATGATGCCTTGAATAATGTAGCGATACAGAAATATAAAAAAGTAAAAATTTAGAATTATGCACAAAACTGTTAATTTATTTCAGTTATATATCTAAGTACTTACTGCTCTCAATGAAAAGTAATATTAGTTATGTATCATAGACGTTACTCTCATTAAAGATGAATACTTATAATTGCTGCGGAATCGTCGCTCTTATGAAATCAGAATATTAAACATATTAAGTTTAATAATTTTTATAAACTTTATGGTGTAACGCCTAACAAGCCTTCGCGTACAACAGGTGCTACGCGTACTACACTTTTAAAACCCTTGCCTTAGAAGAAGCTTACCAAGAAGAGGAAGAAGTTTGGTCATATTAATGACGTCAGGAAACGTTTAAGACTGAATCACATGAAGCAGGAGACCCGTGTAAGTAGATAATGATGGGTGTTCTGCCCAAAGGCAGGCCCTGACCCGGAGGTCCCTGGGTAAGTTGAATCTATGGTGAACCTGCTGTTGCTTTCCATCGGATGATTATGACGTCCTAAGGATGGGGCCTACAGTTTAACATGGGTTGCGAGTCACTTGTGTCCCCAACAAGAATCGAACCCGGTACCTCTTAATTATAAGGCAGTGAGGTTTACCACTCATTCACGGGTATACCACTCGCGTAAGTGGAGACTTCAAATAATGACAAGTTTGGTAAACTAATAGCAGAAGACTAAATCACGTCATGAACTTGTCAGATTCTTCATAAGTAAAATTTGTATTTATGATAAAAAGTGAGCGTATTGTCATTATAGTTGCCAAACTGAGTCACCCGGTTTACCTATATTCGGATCAGGTCGGGTTACCGAGTCTACAAAATTAACCCGGCTTGAGCTCTGAGGTTACCTCTCGTACGGTGATCGTTGGTTCAATTCCAGCTCCCGTCTTAGTTTCTCTGTTTTTATTTCATTGTCTCAATCACGCCCTTCAAAATATAGCTCACTATATTGTATTGAAATTAACGTGATTTTATATTAAATAAGTAACGCTATCATAGTTTTTCGTTTGTCGAAGTTAAACAACTATATTGTGACTATATGTTATATCAAAACTTAAGAAAAGTTAGTAAATGATTTATTTTCCTTTCATGTTTGCTATTTCTGAATTTAAGCGTGATGAAAAGGAAATCATTTCACTGGAATAAATGCTTTGTTGTGGACCATGAGTTCACCTGTTTATAAACTTTATTAAAACTTAACACTTGCTCCTTGTGCGAGAAACATATTACGTTGCAGTATTACCAAATGGGCATACCCAACGCACAGCAAGCATTTGTGACAAAGGAGTTTTCCCTTCATAATATTCATGCTCCCGTTGGTATGCCCATGAGGAGCAAAATATAGAGACCTTTATTCGGTACCCTGTTTCATAATTCAGCTGCTGCGCCCAGCAACTTCGTCCGAGCAACCTTATCATAGGGAGATTGTGGCTAGTAAATATTTATCAGGACGCAACGCGAGATGGAGCGAAGAAAGTTTCCTCGGAAGCTTCAGACGAGGCTCTCTTCTTCCAGGCCGTTACACAACATCATTCTTGCAGTTTAAAATGCGGTTTTTCTGTCTTCTTCTTCTTTCCTACTTCCCTACATGGCTTTCTGTGTTTGAAGTTATGAAAAGTAATGACTCTCGTTATGGAGAGGTTTAGGACTCCGATAAGAGGATTTTTTCCCCTTCTTTACACAAAGTCAAGTGGTACATCATTATATTTACATGTGTTTTTGCGTGTAAGCAAGGCATTTTGATCTCTGTATTATTGAGCTACAACTTATTTTGCGTACATAAGAGGTGAATGAGTAAACTTTGAGTTATATTCACATATCACAGGCCAACCTTAATATGTATATGAATATATTATGAAACTATTTAAATTCTAAGAGAAGTATAGAAATAACGTTAAGGTTGTTGAAAACATTAGAATGTAAAGTGTTGTAGCAAAATACACATTCTGTTTATATCAGTAAATGTTTATGAATATATTTGTGGAAACTTTATTAAATTATATATGAGTATAATTCTATAAAATAAGGGAAGTTTGCTGGAAATTCGTTTGAGAAAGTACTCTAAGAAGAAAGTGTAATTATATTATATTGTGTCAGAGTTAGAAAACTAAAGATTCTTACATCAAAATGTTTTACTTATTTAGCATTTTTAATAATAGTTCTATCCGAAGCCTTTTCCTAAGATTTTAGAATTGCCATCCTATCTGAAAATACATTGTCGCTTATTCTGAAAAAAAATGCTATGTGAAAAATGCAACTTTTTCAGGAGATACAAAACATTGTTTCTTTCTTTTCTTTTTTTTTAGTAAATACTGATCTTTGGTTTGGTTATTTGCTTGTCACATTTCTATAAATGTGCATCCAAACCCTATTAAGTTTCAAAATTCAATATTAATTGTAAACTACTTAATTAATCACATTTTATGTGAATCGAAATGCATATAGCATATATTTCATTTTTTAAAACACATAGCAGTGTTTCACTTTCAACTAGCTGCTAATCTATTTATAGTTTTGCATTATTAAGCATTATGATAATGACATTTATAAGACTATAGTATCATGGATAGCACCAGCATAGAAATCCAGGACATTATAAATTACTTCCCTTAAAACAACTATTGTGTAGAAGCGCTAAATTACGGTACTTCCAAATTGCTTGCCAAGGACAAGCGTAAGGCGTAAATTCTTCTCAGTCACACTGGTCTAGATTGAGTCCGGTTTCAGTGTCAACATTGGCTGAGGACCATCATGAACTAAATGTTCACATATCTGTGTCATATATGTGTTGTTATGTTGGTAGAGCATAGGTATTTAATTACGTATTAGGATTAGGGAAAGAATAATTAATCTAAACAATTCAACTTAAATAGGCAATATACTAAAAATGTATGACTCTAAGTTTATCTAGACAAGATCTTAGAATAAGATTTAGAAAGTGACAAATTCTATGTTTACAACTCAAGAATAAAGCATCTTTGACACTCACCTTATGTAAAGGGAAGATACCTCAAAGTAATAGAGATTCTATCAACGTCAAGATCGTAAGTCTAACTGACCTCTTCCCACTTCTTTCTTACACAGGTTCATATACCATTTGCTAAAATTCAAGCTAGAATATGATCTTCCGCAATTAATTGTGATCTGGCCTCACACAGACTTGACGTATACCTGAGTATGTAACGCTGCGTGACGTCAAATCTTATTCCGTGTGGTGCAATATTCAATAGCTAACATTAAATATAAATTTCAGTTTTCTCCTCACCAATGTCCCTAACATGTTACTTTATTTAACATTTCTCTTTACACAATTTTCAGTACATATCTAGAACTGACTTGTCGTTCTACATGCCACTTTCCATGCTCTACATGATAAATTTAAAAAAAAACAGAACATAAATTTCTTGTTAAGTGAAAGACATATATTTAGTATCACCCTGTATGTATATATAAAAAAGATAAAAACATAAAACATCTTTACAGTAGTAAGGAAGTCTGCCAAGTGGATAACTGTCTTTTTCATTCGATTTACACTTATATAGGACATTGAATATTCAACGTTCACTTGCTTGTTATGTATCCTTCACTTTGGAATAATAAACGAAAGGAACGCAGTCAATAACAGTTCAGTTCATATTATAGGGATGTTAAAAATCCGGACTTAAACAGTTCACATTTCTTTTCACAAAATCCTTGAAACTTTTGGTATCAAAGTTCAAAACATCGTCTTTAACATAGCCATCGTAGCCTACTGTCTATAATTATTACTATACATTGTCACAAAACACCATTACACACACAATAAAACTTTTCTTGATACCAAGTCAAAAATCTGTTACAACACAAAATATTGGATTTTCGCTTCCTAAGTTTGAGAAGTGTCCTATTAGCTTAGTAGTTTTTTTTTTTTTTTTTTATGGATAGTATGACAATATGGCCTTGTATACATCTTGAATAAAGAAAATCTCAGCTTT